>LDKF01000039.1:146955-180492 GCA_001026735.1 Rotylenchulus reniformis
GGGGAGGGTAAGATTTTAACAGGGGGCAACATTGAAATTTATACAATAAATGCCATTGATAATATCTTCCCCTGTTAAAAATTTGAAAGAAAGTTTTTAAAAACTTCCATCCCCGGTGAACATTCAGGAAATCTGGCTTCCTTTATTGAATAATTTTGTTTCGAAAAGATTGGCCCGATGTGCTAGGTGCCTCTGTTCTCTCTCTTTGCCTCTGTTCTTTTCATTGGACTCATCTGACCTTAAATCATTTTCAGCTGGCCCGGTTTTTTGGTTTTTGTTTTTTCTCTTTGTCAACTAATAATAAATTATTCTTTTAAATAGTCTTTTTATATAATTTTTGAAGAAGTTTGTGGAGCATTTATATTTGGAATTTATTTATTTTTATTATAAAAAATTGAAAATACAAATATTTATGATTTCAAAATAAATATTTAATTAATTAATTAATTAATTAATTACGAATATTTAAACATAGATCAAACTTATTATTATTTTGGTTTTCCAATGGATGCAACGTTTTATTCGATGAATGTTTATTTCATTAATTTTTATATAAATTGATTCTTTTATTAAGTTGCAAAGCTAAATATACAAAATTTCCTAAGTATAAAACTATGGGAAAGAAACGAAATGCTAAAAACAAACAAAAAAACTATTAAATTTTTAAAAATTGTCAAATGAAAAAAAATAAGGAATTTGATATTTCGAAACATGTTAAAATGTCTAATACTTGAAATGAATGAAAAAAAACTTTAAATTTCAAACTAGTCTGTAAACTTCTTTTTGACCTCAAATTTTTAAATAATTTAAATTAAAAAATAAATCAATTATAATTATACTCAAAAATTTTTCACACTTGATATATAATACAAATTCTCTAACCTTTTTCTCTGATACTTATTTTCTCATTTATTCCAACCAATCGAGTCTCAGTTTTCAGTTTTCATTGGACTTGTTGGATTTCTGTACCCAATTTCGGTCTTGGGTCCAAATTTATTTTCAGCCATGAGTTTCAGGAATTTTCTGGTTCACGAACAGCCCTATCCAGCACTCAAAAAATTTTGGCTCATCTATGATGTGAATTTTTGTCGAATAATAAGAGTGAGTTCTTGATTTATAAACCCATACAAATATTGAATCATAATTTATTAAAGACCGACAAAATTTGAATATTTAAAAAAATAAAAACTGAACGAGCACAATGATTAATGAAAGATGTTAATTTTAAAACTTTAAGTTTTGCTCGAACTTACAGTTAGTGATTTTATATTATTCTTAAATCGAGTTTTAAAATCATTCTTTTAATATTAAATCTTTGGATTTTATTTTTCGATTCCCTCCATCTCTCCTAATATCTTTTTATATGATTTTACGAAATTATTTTTTTCAAAAAATAGGTGAAAAATTATTATTACTAGGGTGTTAAATTTTATGTAAGAAAAAATGCAAAATATGTAAATATATATGTATGAAATTTTCCGAACCCACTCCTCTTGAGTTTCTCAGTCCAGCATGCTAACCATTACACTACGCCGCCGACTATTGATATTTTTCTCAAAATTTTTCGCGAACCGTAACTTCTTTAAAGCACAAACTTTCAAGATTGGTTATCCAAAATTCGATAGAGCAAGATTATCTTATTATTCCTCATTAGATAATGAATAAATATAAATTACAACCATGAAAATATTATACAATTTCCAACATAGTGTCACCGATTTTCTTAATCGGCGATTGATTGAACAACATCAGCATCTTCCCCTACGGCCATCAGTGGTGAGATAGCTCAGCGATTAAGAGCACGGCTTCCGGCTAATGGGGATCCCCAGCGGTTCGACGACCACATCTCACACCAACTTTTTCATCACGAGCGGCCGCAGCGTCCGTTCGCGACAATGGGGTCAAATTTTGCAACCAAAAAGTGGTCTATGTAAAAATAATCCCGTAATTCGAAAAAAACTAACAGCAGATGAGTTCATTGTGAAAGACTATCTAGATTATTGATTCTGCTACAAAATTATTTTTAATCAATAATATATGTCATAGAGAGTTACCGAGATATAAATCGAAAAGCTCAACTTTAAGCCATAAATAAAGTTGGACTTGCACCACACCTTAGAGCAAGGCCGAATTGCATGTCTCCATAGTTTGAATGTGTTTATTGAAACGAAAAGTACAGTTTGGTTTATAACTTGGTTTAGACCAAACCTAGAGAAATGAATTTCGTGTGAAAAAATAGAGTTATTTATTAGCTACAGAATGAGCCTAAGCTTATCGGAATTGGCCCAGTCTAAAAAAAGTTATGGCCAAAATAATCATCCGTGCCGGCACTTTTTGTTAATTGGCCGATACGAGTGATCATTTTGGCCATTTTATTTTTAGTCTTGATATTTCAGGGGTAATTCCCGACTGCGCCTGGCTACGCTCAGCACCACTACTATTAATTATGCTGAAAAACAAGGCGGAAATTTTCGAGGGAGGAGGGAGCTGAAACTTATGTCTTAGGACGCTGGCTTTCTACTGTATTGTCCGGGACATTTAACCATTTTTGGAGGGTTGATGGAACTTTTCTCTAAATTTAATTATTTTTACAGTTCCGGCGGTCCCGATAGGGATCGCCGGAGAAAATTTTTAAAATTTAGGTTCTTGAAAATTTGAAAATTTCTTAAGAAAAATTGATGATTTTTTAAAAATTTTCTGAAAATATGGGAAATATGTAGCAAAATATGTAAAAAGCTGAAATCTTTGGAAATATGTGGCTAAATATAAAGAAAAGCTCAAAATATGTATAAAAACCCGAAAATGGCTAAACATATAAAAATATGTAAATAAAAGTCCACTCTAACAGTTTCAAATCACACTGGGATTGATTTTTTCTTGCTTTTTATGACGCTCTGATGCCAGGAAAAAATATGTAAATACATAAAATTTGACACTCTATTTATTATAGATTACAATTTCGCAACCTATTAAAAATATTGGCTAATAATTTAATAAAAATTGAGACAATTTTTCATTAAAAACTCGGAGGATTACTTTAAATCAAAATTTTTATAGAAAGCAATATCTTTGTGTTACCTACCTACTAATAAAGGCAGTAGCACATTGGAATACAAATTTTCTCGGCGCAATTGACCAAAATAACAAAATACATATATAATCTTTCTTAGGAAAAATAAATAATATATAAACTAAGACCTTGTCAGAATCTTGTTTTTTAAAAAATAAAAAAAATTTACTTTAATTATTTTTTAATTTTTGGGTAAGTGGCTGGGAAAATCCATGAGCATAAAAATGAGTGTATAAACTGAGTATAAAAGACTGATTATGTGGATAAACATAGAAAAACATAAAAAAAAAATTTGAAACTCATTGAAAACTTCGAATGGAGTTTTTCCTTAGAATTTGAATGAATTTTAAGGGTAATTTAGAGATACATTATATGATAACGAAATTTATAACAAATCCTTTCATGTAAAAATCCATAAAAAGATAAAAAAAATGTCCTTATATTTATTCAACCCAATGATTTCATGACCGGCTTCGTTCATTGATTCGTTATACGACATTTGACTAAACCTAACTTGACGTGACTAAGGTTCCTGTCAAGTCATCCGGTTATTGAGCGAAAACCGAGACAGTCATTTAGTCAATTACTAGAAATTAGGAAATGAGAAAAAATCCCTTGATTTTAATCATTTATTTGATTTTCATTTGACGCGAAATTAACTTTAATTTTTTTAACCCCATAAAATTGTTCATCATTTGATGATTACTAATATTTCATGAGCTGTGTCTGCGATAATATAATGATCATCACTCCTGAACACAAAATTTTTAGATAAATTAATTTTTCAAAATAGAGTATGAAATAATTATCATTCTTTCACTTGGTCTTGAGTCTGTGTATGAATTTTATATCTAAAAAATGTTTTTTTGCTTAAAATCAAAATACATATGCGGATTACAATATGCCAATTATAGTCATAGATAACTAAAATGAATTTTATTGATTCTATATAAAAACTTTAAATATTTCACAATTCTCAATTAACCAAAAAAATCAGAGAAATCATGTAAATTTCGTCCAAAAAACCATCGAATTATAGATATGTATATACCGTATTTCCTCTAATTTAGAACCGGGGCTTAAATTTTTCAACCCCCTCCGAGAGAGGTCTTAAATTGAGAGGTGGGCTTCAAATGAAGGAGGGGCTTAAAATTTTAAAACCCCTTCCAGGAAGAGGAAGTTGTACAAAAAATTCAACTATCTTGAGTTTATATATTAAAAATATAATTAAAAAGAGAGGTTTTTTTAGACTTCATAAGCAAAAATATAAAATTTATAAATTTTAAATTTAATTTTCTGATCTTTGAAAAATCATTCCTTTGTTTTAGGACAAAAAACTTTCCACTTTCTGTTGAGGGGGAAGGGGGCTTAAATTGGAGGAGTGGGGCTTAGATTTTGACCAATACCTTTTTAAATTATTTTGATGGTACACGCAGCGAAAATGCGTTGAACAAGCCAAGTAAAAAGCCAAAACCAGCGAAAAAATAGGGTAGGGAATCCGAAGAAAGTAGCGCAAAGCCAAAAGATGCTAAAAACAATGGAGCCACCAAGAAGCTAAAAATAAATAAAATGAAGAACTTAAAAAAGCGGCACAAACCATAGAATATCCAAAAATCTCGACTCCGATAATGAGGAGCTAAATCAGCGAAAAGGGAGAATGAACACTAGTGCTAGAGTAGTGCAAACCGCGAGAAAGCCAGTACCGACCAGTCCACTAGGGAATTGTTTTACACGATCCTTTGTTTCTTCCCACATCTTTTCTTCTTCCTCCCGCTCCTTCTTCTCCTGTTCTTTCTTCTTTTCTTCCATTATTTTAATTTTTTTTCGCTTCTTTCCTCTTTTTCACTTCGTCCCCTAATTTCTGTTTCAATTCCTCAAGCATTTGATCCGTGTTATTGATGAGTTCCACCTTCTTCTGATCCTCTTCTTCTATTAGCTTCTTCTCTTCCTTATAAATCTGAAAACGAAAAATATTTATTAAGATTATTATTATTTTTATTCCTCAATTATTAGAGAACCAATGAAAATTTTAAATTTAATTTCAATTTATCATATTATCTAGACCAAACTCGCCACTATAGTAGTACTTTTCCAGTCCAAAAAATTTGCAAATATGACAATAAAATATAACCAAAAAACGTCCCCAAAATATGCCGCAAAATGCCCAAATATGCCTTAAAAATGATCGAAAATTTCGCGAACTGTGACCTAAAAATACGAAAATTCTGCTCAAACAACATAATAAATATTTTAAGTGGTATTTGCATATTTAATGCTTTTTCAAGATAAAAATTGAAGTTAAGATATTTCCAGATCCAGGGTGCCGGTAACTCCGATTAGGAGGGCCGGAGAAAATTTTTGAAAATTTGCATATTTTTTCTTAAGGAATTTGATTATTTTTGTTTTGAAAATATGAAGTGAAAATCTGAGGATTTGGCAGTTTGTATGATTTTTAAATTTCCTGTAAAAATGCAAAATATGACCATATAAAATTCTATAAAAAATAGCTTCATAAATGGAAAAAAATTTTAATCCTATGACATATAATTAAACTGACTTTTTTGCCCGTATTTTTTGAAAACAATTTAACACATTTAATAATGTAGTCCCGAATGTAGCCTCCTGAGAATTGTAAAGAGTAACTTATGGGTTAAAAAAATTATATTTTAGCAAAATTTTCAAAATTTTTGAAATTTTCATTTTTTTCCGCTGAGGTTTTTTATGAAAATTCATTAGAATAATAAATTGTATGTTATTCGATACATTAGCACACATGCCCACAGCTTTGGGGCCATTATGATTATTGTATTTATTAGAATAATAAATTGTAGGTTATTCGAAGTATTGACATATTTACTCACAAACTTAGGGCAATTATGATTATGGCAAGCAAATCAATTGAAAATCCTTTTATTTTATTGGAGTTTTAAAAAATTCAAACAATCATCAAACTTTTATTTTTGATGGCAAAGAAATATTTTTCATTTGAAAATATATAATCCAATTTTATGATATATAATTTTTCGATTTTATATTTTCTATAAAAATTTTGATTTAAAGTAATCCTCCGAGTTTTTAATGAAAAATTGCTAATAGATCTGACAGAATCAAACAAAAAATGGCTCCAAAAGCAAAACGTGCAATTTATCTCATTTCCATTTTTGGCCTCTTTGCTAGATGGGAGAATGATGGAAAATACATGATCAATGAGTACGAAGATTTTTAAAGCTTTGATCAACTTGGTTTGCTGAAGTTTGCTGGGACCATCCGCTGAAATTATTTTTTCCCAACATAGATGCCAAAAATGGAGATATTTCATTGGTTTTAATTGATTTTCTAATCGATCCACCTCGTTTTTTCTTTCTTAAATTCTTATAAAATTTCGCTATAAAAGCACCGGCAAAATGATTAAAAATTCAATTCACCCACTNACCTGCAGAATTCGAATCTGGCTTCAGTTTGAGCTCCCATCAAAATTTCGTCCTACACTGTTTGGTCTCCTCTATAATAAAAGGGATTTTTTCAAAAATGCAAAAATTTCTTGATCCTAACCACTTCTAATGCCCACCATCGGATTCGCCTTCCTTGACTACATACTCAAAACGGCTGAAGCGAAAAATTGCAAAGGGAACCGAGAAATTTTAAATTTAAGAAATTTTTTTTGCAAATTTTCACCCGCACAGAAAAGTTCAAATCTTGAGTATTTCCAAAAATTTGGCAATGGCGTCTGCAATTTCGCGTGTTCGGGGGTAATCGGACCCGTAGAACCCGATTTTGACCTCCATTTTGTTTGAATACAATGTCTTTTGCATCAAATTTCAAAAATAACACTTTTTTCAAGAACAAATTTTGGACACCGATTTTCGACCCTTCAACTTGGTCTGACAAACATCGATTGGGGGACATGAAATGATGCCCCAGACCTGCCCTATCCACTGCAGTTTTTTGGTGCCGATATCTGCTCGGTGGGCAGAGATCCAGCTTGTCCTTACAATGAACCCTCTCAGTACCGTCAGCCGATCCAAATCATGCTAAAAATTATTTTCATGATTAGTAGTTTGAATTAAATTTAAATATAAAAACATAAAAAGCTAATAGATCTAACAGAATCAAACAAAAAATGGCTCCAAAAGCAAAACGTGCAATTTATCTCATTTCCATTTTTGGCCTCTTTGCTAGATGGGAGAATGATGGAAAATACATGATCAATGAGTACGAAGATTTTTAAAGCTTTGATCAACTTGGTTTGCTGAAGTTTGCTGGGACCATCCGCTGAAATTATTTTTTCCCAACATAGATGCCAAAAATGGAGATATTTCATTGGTTTTAATTGATTTTCTAATCGATCCACCTCGTTTTTTCTTTCTTAAATTCTTATAAAATTTCGCTATAAAAGCACCGGCAAAATGATTAAAAATTCAATTCACCCACTCATTCATTCCCTATCCGCTCAAAGAACAACAACTCTCTCTGAAAAATGTCGTCAATTCTGTTGCGTATTTTCTTTGCCTTCATCCTGTTCCTGGTGCTGATGTCTTCTTTCATTGCTCATCAGTACGGAGTCGATGCAGGTGAAAATGGGGACGGATTTTTGGGAACATTTCGGAAAATTTGACTTATTAACAACAATTCAGTTGATATCAAAGCCTGTTCCGACTACGATCGCTGGAATGAATGTGAAGACGCTAAATGTACCTGGCATGGTAGTACCTATGGCGGTTATTGTGATTGATCGGAAAAGACGATCATTGGATCAGTTGTATTTTGATGGCCTTTGGAAATTGTCCATTATGTCCAATGTTGACCTTCAACGTGATCATTCGCTCTGTACCATTTAAAAAATCCACTGAAAAAATTTATGCATTTATCTCTTTTCACCCGAAAAATCATCTTTTTCTGTTGCTTAGTGCTGATATCTACACGGTGTGCAGAGATCCAGCGTGTCTTTAGAATGGACTTACTGTAACAGCCCAACGTCAACCTTTATTTTTAACTTTCCATAATAATCTAATTAAATACAAATAATAATAATTCAAACTAAATAATACTGCTATAAATCCTTTTCCTGCAACATTATTCTGTATTATTGGCCTTAATAATACTAAAAGCCATAAACATAATTTGACGTGTTCGGAAAAAGAGGACAAAATGTATTAGTATCCTGTATTTATCTTAGGTTATTATATGGACGGAAGATCCAACCGACCGTCGGAATTCACCGAATGATAAGTGCTCTACTGCAGGGTCCACATGTGCAAATTTTGCACGAAAATCGACCTAATTTTGCGAAAATTTCTCATAATTTCGGCCACCCTGGTGCTTCGAACCTGCAGAATTCGAATCTGGCTTCAGTTTGAGCTCCCATCAAAATTTCGTCCTACACTGTTTGGTCTCCTCTATAATAAAAGGGATTTTTTCAAAAATGCAAAAATTTCTTGATCCTAACCACTTCTAATGCCCACCATCGGATTCGCCTTCCTTGACTACATACTCAAAACGGCTGAAGCGAAAAATTGCAAAGGGAACCGAGAAATTTTAAATTTAAGAAATTTTTTTTGCAAATTTTCACCCGCACAGAAAAGTTCAAATCTTGAGTATTTCCAAAAATTTGGCAATGGCGTCTGCAATTTCGCGTGTTCGGGGGTAATCGGACCCGTAGAACCCGATTTTGACCTCCATTTTGTTTGAATACAATGTCTTTTGCATCAAATTTCAAAAATAACACTTTTTTCAAGAACAAATTTTGGACACCGATTTTCGACCCTTCAACTTGGTCTGACAAACATCGATTGGGGGACATGAAATGATGCCCCAGACCTGCCCTATCCACTGCAGTTTTTTGGTGCCGATATCTGCTCGGTGGGCAGAGATCCAGCTTGTCCTTACAATGAACCCTCTCAGTACCGTCAGCCGATCCAAATCATGCTAAAAATTATTTTCAT
The DNA here is from genome assembly GCA_001026735.1 of Rotylenchulus reniformis. Lineage (NCBI taxonomy): Eukaryota > Metazoa > Nematoda > Chromadorea > Rhabditida > Hoplolaimidae > Rotylenchulus > Rotylenchulus reniformis. The sequence continues at coordinate 155,968 of LDKF01000039.1, forward strand.
GATTAGTAGTTTGAATTAAATTTAAATATAAAAACANCACCCACTCATTCATTCCCTATCCGCTCAAAGAACAACAACTCTCTCTGAAAAATGTCGTCAATTCTGTTGCGTATTTTCTTTGCCTTCATCCTGTTCCTGGTGCTGATGTCTTCTTTCATTGCTCATCAGTACGGAGTCGATGCAGGTGAAAATGGGGACGGATTTTTGGGAACATTTCGGAAAATTTGACTTATTAACAACAATTCAGTTGATATCAAAGCCTGTTCCGACTACGATCGCTGGAATGAATGTGAAGACGCTAAATGTACCTGGCATGGTAGTACCTATGGCGGTTATTGTGATTGATCGGAAAAGACGATCATTGGATCAGTTGTATTTTGATGGCCTTTGGAAATTGTCCATTATGTCCAATGTTGACCTTCAACGTGATCATTCGCTCTGTACCATTTAAAAAATCCACTGAAAAAATTTATGCATTTATCTCTTTTCACCCGAAAAATCATCTTTTTCTGTTGCTTAGTGCTGATATCTACACGGTGTGCAGAGATCCAGCGTGTCTTTAGAATGGACTTACTGTAACAGCCCAACGTCAACCTTTATTTTTAACTTTCCATAATAATCTAATTAAATACAAATAATAATAATTCAAACTAAATAATACTGCTATAAATCCTTTTCCTGCAACATTATTCTGTATTATTGGCCTTAATAATACTAAAAGCCATAAACATAATTTGACGTGTTCGGAAAAAGAGGACAAAATGTATTAGTATCCTGTATTTATCTTAGGTTATTATATGGACGGAAGATCCAACCGACCGTCGGAATTCACCGAATGATAAGTGCTCTACTGCAGGGTCCACATGTGCAAATTTTGCACGAAAATCGACCTAATTTTGCGAAAATTTCTCATAATTTCGGCCACCCTGGTGCTTCGAACCTGCAGAATTCGAATGCAGAATTGGGCTAACAACCAAGGTTGTTGAACGTTCTTGAAGGTTGTGATGATCGAGGATTAGTCCAATTTTTCACCATTTGCTTCGCATCACCGCTAGGCTAATGGCTACATGAAAGGATGAGCTCCCCATGGGCTTGAACTTATTAGATTTTTTAGATTCTGAGCATCATTCGGGTGTTTTCAGGGGTGCTGAACACGATGGCAGACTCAGTTTTTCGAAATCGATCCTTTTTAGATCCGAATGCGAGTAGTTGTTTAGTAATACAGCAACAGTTCCAAAAAAAGTTCCAAAATTTTTCCTAATTTTATTAGAAGCAATAAACATCGAACTAAACATAAGGACCGAACTGCAAACTTGAGCCAATTGGCTCAAGCAAACTTAATTAATTAAATTTAATCTAATGTTTAGAACTCATATCATCTTTCCATTCAAATTTTCATACATATTATTTATTAATATCTCACTTTAATTTACACCATCCTCATTTGAATTGCAATAAATCATTTAACTTTGAAAAATTATAAAGCTTAGAAGCATAGAAATAGAATTTCACCAAAATTCCCTTTTTCTCAACACACTTCTGCTTAAAAAAATTATAAAATTAGTTAGTTGCCATAATAAATAAATAATAATATTTTAAAATTTTTGAAAACATTTTAAGTACCACCCTTTAAGGGCGGTAAAAAATTTAATTTCGACACCGTAATTTTAACAATATAACATACAGTATTAGCCCTTTAACCGGAGCTTGTTTCAAAAGTTTTATAGTTCTATTTTCAAAAGCCAAAATTCAAAATGAAATTAAAACGGGATTTTTTTTGTGAATACATTGTAAAAGTTATCCTGATGATCTAAGGTGATCGGAGAAAATTTTTTGAAATTTTGATTGGGTTTCTCGAGAAATATATTGACGATATTTGCTTTCATTTTATTTGTTTTCGAAAATAATTATGCATTCGAGCACCTTTTTGAAGAAGAAAAGTTGGAATTTTTGTTTTTTTTATTGAAATTTTTGGCGAATTTCTGCAAAACCGGCGGTTAATCGTGGGTCAGGGCAAGAAACCGAAAAACCATAGATCCCAAATCGACCAAAACGAAAATCGGAATACCAGTTTTAAACCGGTTGTGAACAACCCTAGTAGCCACCCATCGTGGATTACGTAGCCATAGTGATAGATATTTTTCTTGCGAAATTCATCAAATAATAAAATAAAAATGATCCGATCTTTACTAATTAGTAATAAACCTAAATGAATCAATCCTGTGTGAAATAAGTTAAGATCAGTGTTGTGCTGATCCACCAAATTATGATCTGATCCATGATATGATCTGATCTGATCCAGGGCCTTGGATCAGATCAGGATCAGATCATTTTTGATGATCCAGCCCCCTGGATCAGGATCAGATCAGATCACGTCCGGATCACTTTTTTTCGAGTGATCCGAAAATGATCCAATTTTTTCAAAATTTGCGCCAAAAACAGGAATTTTTTCTAAAATTTTCGTCAAAAAATAGGAATTTTTGCCAAAATTTTCAAAATTTTCGTCAAAAAATAGGAATTTTTGCCAAAATTTTCAAAATTTTCGTCAAAGAATAGGAATTTTTCCAAAAATTTCTAAAAAAAATTTCCTAAAAATTTTCAATTTATTCTTTGAAATTTTTTGGGGATTTCTTACAAGAATATTTTTTATAAAAAATATATTTTTTTTGGAAAATCCCTGCCAGCAAATATTTTAAAATTACTTGAAATTTTTCCCTACATCTGTTCTTATTTTGTCATGATTTTTGCATTTTATTGAAATTTCATTAAAAATTACCAATTTTCTTAAGGAAAAATGAGGTAAATTTTTACAATATTTCTCCGGTCGGCCGGCACCCTATAGAGTGAATTTTTTCAATAAAAAATTCATAAAAATGACCAAATTTCTTAAGAAAAAAAAGAATAAAATAGTTCAAAATTTTCTGAAAAACAATGTTTGATATAAATCACAGGTCGTTTGTTTAAAAAAATGAAAAATTTTCACAGGTATTGGAGCTTTAATATTTTTTTTCACGACCTTTGGTTCTTTAAAAATTTTAAATGATTCGTGTTTTTAATGACCTAGATTTTTCAAATTTCCAAACTTTCAAAGTTTGAATTTTCAAGATTTCAAAGTCTAATTTTTTTAAATTTCAGACCTCAATTTTTTTTCAAAAATTTCATGTGTAACAGATCTAGACTAGATGAGATATGTATAATGTTTTTTCTAAAATAATTTTTCATCTTTGAAGGGAATTTATATCGGAAATTGTCAAAATTTTGAGCTGAATGCCTCATTTTGGATCATTTTTTCATGATCCGCAGTGATCTGATCTGATCTGATCCAGATCATGATCCGACGTGATTTGATCTGATCTGATCCTGATCCAGGGGGTCGGATCAGATCAGATCAGATCATTTTTGATGATCCAGCCCCCTGGATCAGGATCAGATCAGATCATTTCCGAAAAAGGTGGATCATGCACAACACTGGTTAAGATCAAAATACCTTTTTTCGTTATATAATTAGGAGAATATGCTAATAAATTACAATTAGAGATGTAAATATACATACTCATTCATTTCATTTATTTATTTAAATGTATTCCATTTTTGAAAAAATTGGTCAAGATGTATATGAGTACAATGCTGAACTCAAAAAAATTCACAGATGCCCACATGGTTCAGCCTCATCAATAATTTTTGCATTGGATTGCCAAACATAAAAAATAGATGTGTTATAGGATTGTTGATGGCACATTAATTTTACACTAAATTTCAACGAGTAAAAACCCGCAAAAACCCTGCAGGGTTGGAATCGTTGAAGGTTGGGCCCGCAAAAACCGCAAAAATCCGCAAAAAATGTAATCGTTGAAATAAGTTAAGTCCAAAATATTCTTTTTTTTGTTATATAATTAGGAGAATATGCTAGTAAATTACAATTAGAGGTGAATATCATCATTCATGTTCATTGTTTTATTTGAATATATTCCATTTTTGGAAAAAAAGATTGGTCAAGATGTATATGAGTACAATGCCGATTCACCAAAAAATTCACAGAGGTTCAGCCTTATCAAATCCAAAAGGGTTCAGCCTTATCAAATCCAAAACAAGCCAAAAATAGCTGGTGCCACTTTTTTGGTCTATATGTTGTAGCCGAAAGTGAAATTCAGCCGATTCTGAAATTGCGGCCAAACATCTGCTGAACATTCGAGAACAGAACATCAAAAATATTAGTTTGTGGGGTTTACACAGGGTTCTCATCTGTCCTGATTTCTCAGATTTGTCCTGATTTTGGGGGTCCAAATCTGAGAGAAATAAAATGTCCTGATTTCTCAGATTTGTCCTGATTTTCGACCTCTGTCCTTATTTTGTCCTGATTTTCGAATTTTTTTGAAATTCTTTAAAAAAATGGCCAATTTTCTTAAGAAAAGAGAGATTTCCAAAATTTTCTCCGGCGGCCCCTATCGGGACCGCCGGCACCCCAAACAGTATTTTTTCCAAAAATATCTTTAAAATGACCAATTTTCTCAATGAAAGAAATCTTAAATTTTCAAAATTTTTCCCGGCGGCCCCTATCGGAGCCATCGATATCTCCATAACTGAATTTAAAAACAAAAAAACTGACCAATTTTCTTACTAAAAAGAACTAAATTTTCCAGAAATTTCTCCGGCGGCCCTGTCGGGATCACCGGAACCTCCCTCTCCCTCAGCATATATGATTTATTCATTTCGTCTCCCAAATTATTAAAATTGATCATGAGTGCGAGAAATATAATTTTTGAAATTTATTTTGATAAATTGATTTACAATTAATTTTTAAAGCTTTTGCAAAATGTCCTGATTTTTGATCATGAAATCTGATTTTTGTAATTTTTTCAGTATTTTTCGAAGTTTTATTCAAATTTCCGCAAAAAATCATTGAAAATTTCGACAAAAGCCATAATAAGACTATTAGGAAGAAACACAAAGGAAATCATCATTATTATTAGAATTTCTAAATCTTAATATATCAAATTTCATAATGAAAATACTATATTAAATAAATATTTTTACCATCGTTTAGCATTTTCATTACATATTCTCTTTTAAATAAATTATGATCACACTTGTTCCCAGTTTTATGAATTGCTTATTTCAACCCCAAAATTGCTCAAATTGATTATGAATGGCGAGAAATACGATTTTTGATTCATTATTTCTAAATTTCAATGGTATAAAAAAATTTTTTGAAATGTCCTGATTTTTGACCATGTTTGGTAACGAAAATCTGATTTTTTGCCTGTTATGTCCTGTTTTTTAAAATTTTTCGATGAGAACCCTGGGTTTACAACACATTCTGAAAGTTTCGACAAATTTTGTTCATCCGAACATGGTCAAAACAACATACGAACATTTATCGATGTTTTGATGTTCGGATGATGTTTTGACCATGTTTGGATGAACAAAATTTGTTGAAACTTTCAGAATGTGTCGTAGACCCCACAAACTAATGTTTTTGATCTTAAGTTGTTAAGTTTTTATTTAAAAAGTGTCATGTTTGGGCAAATGTTTGGCAACCATTTCACTTTCGGCTAGCCGATTTCAGAATCGGCTACAACATATAGACATTTGATATAACTTCAAAAACATTATTATCCAATTTGGAAACATAGCTGGTGACACTGGCTGACATGTGTATTGCACTTTCCATTTTCCATTATGATGTTTTTTTATATTTTTATAAACCAAATGATAGATTCACAATTCACATCTCTAAAGAGTTGCACTTCCCATTTTTGGGAGCGCTATTTTTAGCCATTTTCATAATTATTTTTGTCCAATCAATCTCAACCTTTTCTTGGCAGTAAAAGTTTCGTAATAAAAGCCCCCAAAAATGATGGGAAAATTCAATCCATTATCCATTATTTCATTTCCCCGAAGAATAAACTCCCGGAAAATGTCCTCAATACAGTTGTACTTTTTGTTTGTCTTCGTCCTGCTGATGCTGATGGTGTATTTTATTGCTCTGTACGGCATCGATGCAGGTGAAACCGCGTATCAAAATACTAGAGTGGAAATTTTGCAAAACTCCCAAAGCCTTTTTTGGAACATTATAAGATCAAAACTTTTAATGAGAAAGATACACGGAGAAAATTATTCATGTTTTTGGAAACAAAAATTTCTTTGAAAAATTTCAAGCTTTTTTTGAGAGAACCTGACAAAATTTTATATCTGAAAATTGGGGCTAATTTTCTGAATATAGGTGATTATTTTTTGAAAATTTTGGCTGACCAAGTTGGTGGCCCGGTATAATTTTCAGGCTGCGATGACTGCGAAGATTAAATATATTTTTTCTAAGTGAATTGTGATATAAAAATTAAATTAAAGTTTTTGGTGTGAATTTCGCATGATATCATATAAAGCAATGTACCTTCAAAATTGCTCTTAGTATAAAATAAAGATAAAATCGGTGTTAGGTCGTTACTAGGGTTGTTCACTACCGGTTAAAAACCGGGGGTCCCGGTTTTCGGTTTATGGACCCCCGGTTACCGGTTCCGGTTTTTGCCTGACCCCCGGTTAAGCGTCCGGTTACCGGTTTTTTCAAAAATTTGCCAAAAATCGATAAAAATTCCAAAAAATTCAATTTCAACTTTTCTGTTTTGCTCTCAAATAAATATTGAAAGCCCAAAATATCAAGCTGTTGATATCATTTACTGGGTAAAATTAGCCGTAAATGCATTTATTGTTTAAAATTTGCAAAATAAAAAGAATACCTAATACTTGGGGAAAGTTTCGAATGCTTCAGGTATGCTTTGATTAGAATCAACTTTTCTGTCAATTCTCCACTGAGTCTATGGAAAAATTAATATATAATTAAAATTGAGCAATAAAAAAAAATTAAAAAATGATATAAAAAAATTCTCGTTTCAGACCATTTTCTTAAGAAAATTTCGTTTATTTTAGAGATTTTAACTGAGAGGGTTAATGGTGGCTCCGCCTGGGGCTGCCGGAGAAAGTTTTTAAAAATTTGGACCAACTTCTTAAGAAAATTGGTCTTTTTTGGAAATTACATTGTATTAGGGGTTTAGGGGTAGAAAATTTTTAAAATTTTGATAAAATCAACAGGGGGACCCTTATAATTTTTTCGACTTGGCATTTCGGTGGGGGAGGGGAGGCTATAGCCCTCATCACCCTGGCTAAGCCCTTGTTCTTTGATCATAGATGCTCTGGAATTGATCATAGATGCTGTGGAAAAATCATTAAGCATAGACAAAAATATATACAAATAAGATATGTTCGCTTATCTTCTCCGTTCACTTTTACCTTTTGAAAAATACTTTCAAATTTTAGAAAACATTGCTTAATAATTCTAAATTTCAATTATAATATACATAGATGAAATTTAGAATAATTAACAATGGTTGCATAATTTTTTTGTGCAGAAACTTCATGCAAGAAATATAATAAACATTTTGTCAAGAGTAAACAAAATTCAAACTCTTAATAGAGTGTCTTTTTTCTATTGAGGCGGGAGAAATTTGGTCATTTTTTCTCAAATTATCCATTCTTAAGGGTGCTTATTTAAACCGGAAACCCGGCGGTTTTGGTCCCCCGGTTACCGGTTTCACCGGTTTTCGGACCCCCGGTTTCCGGTTCCGGTTTTTGGGCCAAAAAACCCGGTTACCGGTTCCGGTTAACCGAAACCGGAACCGGTATTGAACAACCCTAGTCGTTACCGCTAAAAACCGCCACATTAGGTGTTAAAAAAACCGCCACATGCTGTAGTCTGGCTTAAAACTTTTTTGTTAGACTTGTTAGACAAAAAGTATAAAAGGCAAAATTGTTCAGAATTTTATGCTGATTCGAAAGGTATCTTTATTTTTTCGAAATTCTAACAAAAAGTTCGAAATTTTCCCTAAAAACCGTATTTTTCAGTATTTCAGGAAAATTTCGATCTTTTTGTTAGAATTTCGGAAAGATAAAAATACCATTCGAATCAGCATAAAATCTGAACAAGTTTGCCTTTTATACTTTTTGTCTAAAAAGTCTAACAAAAAGTTTTCGGCCAGACTACAGCATGTAGCGGTTTTTTAATGTCCCGGCACCGAAAAATCGATCACATTCATTCCTTTTTTATGTTCATTCGCATAATTGTTGCATACAACAGGAATTATTAACAAAATTAATCCAAGAAGATTCAAAAAATAAATTATTAATTATTACTTTGTTTAAATACGTAGAAATAAATTAATGACATTAGTAAACATGAATCCCATGTAGAAGTCCCACAATAAGTTTTGCAATGGGTTATTTTTCAAAAATATTTTTATATAAATTAATGATTAATACAATCAAAATGGATATTGCATATAAATACTATTCATAAATTTATTTTTGCAATTTAGGACAGAAATGATTCAGCACGAAGACTTCCGCCGGGTGGCTATGCATATACTTAAGTACCGTATTTTCTCTAATATAAGGGTATACCCTTATAATTTTCAACCTAGGCTGAAAGTTACCCTTATAATAGAGGGTACCCTTATATTAGAGGGTTACCCTTATATTTTTCAACCTTTCTGAATGAATTTTTCAATATAAAATCGAACCAAAATTCCAACCATCTTTCACTCTTTTCTTCATCTTACAACTAATAGAATTCATAAATTTCAAGTTTAATTCTTCCAAAAATTAAGGAGATTTCAATTTTTTGCAACACCCTCTCAATTGAGGAGCCATTTCACACTGCTTGGCTTGATGTCATACATAAATCAATTTCAAAAACGGCAAAAAAAAATTTAAACTCAAATCAACCTATAAATACTTTGGCATTATCTGAAAGAAGGCCGTTTTTGAAAAACCAGAAATTTAACAGAGGGAGGACCATTATCATTTGAAAACCAAAAATTTTTTTTTAATTTTTTACTTTTTTTATCTACTTTTTGAATAAAAGAATTACAAATATTCTAGCAAAACTGAGAACCTGACAAAAATACTAGCAAATTTACAAAAACCTGGCATTTGCTAATCTAGGGTATTTGGAAACCCTATTCAGGCCATTTGGAGTATCTACATAAATAGATTTCGATGTTATTGTAGGTCCTACAAATTTTTTCTGGCTTTAGAGCATTTTTGAGTAATTACCTTTATATTAGAGGGTTACCATTATATTTTTCAAACTAAGCTGAAACTTACCCTTATGTTAGAGAGTACCCTTCAAATAGAGGGTACCCTTATATTAGAGAAAATAAGGTATATCCTTTGGGAGTTTTACATGTGGCAAAAAAGGATTTTATAGGAAATAAATGGGAATTAAAAACAAATATTTGCAATCATCGCAAATCGGCTAAGAATTGTTGATTGATTTTGATTGCCAATTGTCAAAATTTCACTATATACAAGCTTAGAAAAATTTCTTGTCCCGGGAAAATCTGTCCCCGTCCTACCGAGGGTCGCCAGTCCTCGTCCCCACGGGAAATTCTGCCACCCTATTTACTAGAGTTTAAATAGTAATAAGCTAAAAGAACCAAAATTAAAGAAATGAACTTTTTTTATATATTAGTTTTTCTTTACAAGATTTTTTGTTGGAAAATTCGCAAACTACTTATAGCTCATAAAAAAGTTGCATTATAATTTCCTTAAAATATAAGAAAATTTAAGATGTAAAGAATTATCCAGTGTTGGATCCCAAAATAATTGAAAATTAATTGATTTTTTGTGATACAGGTTCAAAGGTCACAACCGATTATGAGGTCAAAATGAGCCAAAATTATGTTTCACACGAATTAGAGGTTATACATATCACATCAAATTAAATAAAAATTCATAAATGAACCTACTGATGACATGAAGAAATAATCTTTGGGAATGATAAATAATAGTTCTGATTGGGATTAAATTTGCATAATGATTATAGTAAAACCTGTATTATAACTAGGGCCCGGATTTAAAACTTCCAAAATATGAGCAAAATATGCACAAATTATTCGTAAAATATGACCTAAAAATACAAAAATTTTGCCTAAATATTGCTTAAAAAGTAATTTTCTACTATTTAAAGTGGCATGTTGGATATTTAACGCATTTCCAAACAAAAAATAAAGTTCCAAAAAATTCAATTTTCTCCACCCCCACCCCCTCCAATCATTTTTTTTTCATTTTTCCAATTTTGATTATCTAAGGGAATTTTTCAATTTTCTTGGAACTAGTTTTTCGTAATTTTATTTATTTCAAAAAATTGGTCCAAAATTGCTAAAATAAGCGGAAAATTTATCCAAAAATACCTATATGCGGAATATGCTCGAAAAATGAGAAATCTGCACAAAAGTTGAAAATATTAAAAAAATGTTCTGTTAGAAAACCCTTCTAGAAGGTTCAAACCATGCTAAAAATGTGTTTTACTTGATTTTCAGACCGTTCTGAGCCCGCAAAAAATGCATTTGCATATAAAAATTGACCCTAATCACCAGTAAATTTGAAATATTTTTACATTTTATTTTTTTTGATTTTGTAATTAGTTTACTTTATGTTCAATGATTTTTTAAATTTTCTTGCCAAGGGCCTGATGACGTGTAACGTCAACGATTTATTTACAAACGCTCAAAAATAAAAAAAATTCAATTATTGCTAACATAGACCAATCTAGGTAAACTTTAGAACTACGATTGATTGGTTATTCCTAGGGTAAAGTGGAACGTTAAACAGACTTTTCAGATACGGGCCGCGGTGTTTTGTTTTGGTGTTTTTAATTGTTTATCGTTTCGGAGTTTATTTTTTCTACTTCCAGAGTCAAAAAATATTTAAAAGCACTATAAATTCTTCTATATAGGTTTCATTTTAAGCCAAAAATAATTATTTTATACCTTTTAAACTTTGATAAAAAAAAGGCCGACGACAGATCTAATAGAAAAAAATGTTTTTTTATCTTAAACAATTTTTTGTTCTTTACAGGGTCAAACATCGAATATCAAAGATTTATAAAAATGCAGGTATTATATTTAGTTTTTTTCTGAGTAAAATTTTTTTATGTTTTTTAGAACATTGTTTAACGATGCTGCGTCTTTAAAAAATGCAAATAAATATGAATTGTTGCAAAAATTATTATAATGTCGCAGGTATAACTTTATTCAATTTTCACAAATTTTAACCGGTTACTTTTTGGACAATGGCTGAGCATGGAGTGGAATTCATATATTTCTAAAAAAATTAAATTAAAGCCAATAAGAAGTCAAGGAATTATTTTACCATGAGCTTGCAGAAATATAAATTTATAATATAGCAAAATAGGCCTAGCAGGCAAAAAAGGAAAGTTAAAATCAATCACAATTACAATTTATAAGCAAAATCTCATACCGTATTTACTGTATTAAGAACCAAATTCTACACATTTAGGGGACCATTTTCATTTGAAAAACAAATTTTTTTTTACATTTTTCTACTTTTTAAGTACTTTTTGAATAAAGAATTGCAAAAAAACAAAATAAAATTCATTTTAACCTAAAAGGAGGACCCTTTTAGTTGGTTTTCAAAGGCAACAACTTTGCAACTAACCAATGTGATCAACAAAAAATGACCCAAAATGGAAAAAACTCTGATGAAAAATGAGATATTTTCCAACATAAATTGGCTACAAAAACCAATAATTAAAAAAATAAACATTATTTAATTTTCGCAAATTACATTGACATAAATGATCAATTCCTATTCAGGAGATAGATTTTATGTTCTGTTTTAGTTGGTCAAAAATGGCCAAAAATGGGTTAAAAACCAATTAAAAGAGTACAATTTTTATATGTACATTCAGATAAAATTCGAATTTAATAGTTATAAAATGTCTTTTGCGCGAGTTATTAAATAAGGTTCTTTACACCAAAATCCTAAATTATAATTGATTCAAAGCAAATTTTTATCATTTTATTTTCCTAGTGATTTTTTTCTTCTTTCGATTTTTGTACTAATTTGGCCGGGGGTGGGGGTGTCAAATTCTTATTTTTTTACATTTTTCGGTTTATTCGTGTTTAATTCCGGGACTTACTAATTATAATACTTGAAACTTTGGTGAAACGGCCGGATCGATTCCGCGACCGGAACCAAATTTCCGGTTCAGGTTTGGAACCCGGAATTTACCGATTGCGATTTTCAAACCAGTCGAAACTGGTTGCATAATATTTTAGTTTAAAGAGAAAACCTTAGAAATAAAGAGATTTTTATGAAATTTGGTTCAATGTAATAATGCTGGAATAGACCCCAAGATAGACTTGTCCCGACCGGTTTCAACCCGAGTGAAAATCTGATTCCTGTCCCGAGGTCGGGTTTTTATGGTTCCGATCAGTTCCGGTTTCCTTCATCCTAGTAAAATCATTTTATGAGTCAGGGTTCATACTCATAATTAGGATGAAGCGGAACCGGTCCGGGAACAACTTCCGGATCCGGTTCAAACCTAGAAGAACTTGTAGATTCCGGTTTTCAAATCGGTCGGAACCATTTTGCATAGGTTTGGTAAAATTTTTGATTTTAGAGCGCTGGAATTGGCCTAAATTCCGACCGGTTTAAATCAGCTTCGGTCCAGATTTTTGCAGAGATTTGCTACCTCTTCAGCATTTTTATTACCCATTAATTATCAGATACCGTGCTCTGGCACAGTCGGCGCTCATCCATCACCGGGTTGCTGAAGGAGATCACGTTTCCGTGGAAGGACACAACGGAGGCGCCCAATGCAGATGATCCCCCATCGCCCAATGCCTGACGCTTCTTGCGTAGAATATAAAAGGATATTATATTCTTTAGGGTTTGGAAAAGGGGAAATAGTCTTGAAATAAATATGAAATATGAGCAATGTATTAAGGAATCCTTTTGGAAACCTTTGCTCAGAAAAGGAAATGAAGATAATCAATATATAAAGATATTTATTTTTCCAAATTATCACTCTACAATTAAGGAGTGATTGCGTCGAGGACGACTGAATGTGAAAATGTGAATGGGAAGGGAAAACACATTTGAGGGATGAAATATCCATTGTGCATGCGAAAAAGGACAAAATGATCAATAAATATTCAAATCAGGGGATCAAAGTGCGCTCGTTGTACTAAATTTTATATTCATCATTTCTTGTGATCGTTCTTTTGAAGAGTAAGGTATTTTTGCAGTCAATATCAGAATATCCGTATAGAATTTTATGAAATAGAATAAAATCTGCTTTTAATCTGCGAATTTGGAGAGAATCCATCTTAAAGTGAGTCAGAAGCTCTACAACTAGGAATTTCATCATTTTGGTGAGAAAGCTTAATAATTATTCTGAGAAATGTTTTTTGTTTTTTTCGATTTGCATGATATTTTTTTCAAAAAGAGTTTAAAAATGGGGGAACCAAAATCCAAAATTGGTAGAACATAGGTTTTAAAAGATGAAGGAGAGTTGATGGGTTATTTATTTTAAGCCCCCTCAAATGAAAAAATAACACCAAAAGCTTTATTTGTTGTTAAGTTTATGTGAAAAGCCCATTTTAAGTCTGAAGTGAAATGTAAACCTAAATCTCTCATGCCCTCCTTATCCTCTACTTTAGAAATTATAGACTGACCTAGCTTATAATCATTCCTTGGGTTGTTTTTACCGATGTGTAAAACTTTGATTTTGTAGGGGGAAAATTTCAATCCTTTATCATTTGCATAAGATTCTAACTTATCTATAAATGTCTGCAAATTTTCTGATATGATGTTAGGATTTTCGGAGATAGAGTAAACCTTTAAATCGTCGGCGAAAAGTTTTATTTTTACGTCATTTATACTACATAATGTTGGAAGGTCTGAAATATAAATAATAAAAAGTAAAGGTCCAAGTATCGATCCCTGAGGGACTCCGCTGGTTATCGATTTAAAAGATGAAAAATTATTTTGAACCTTAACGGTAAAAGTGCGCGATAATAAGTAATTTTCGAACCATTTTAGCATTGTATTTTCAACACCGATTTGATTTAATTTCGCAAGTATTCCGCTATGCGGAATGCTATCAAAAGCTTTGGCAAAGTCAAAATAAATTATATCAGCAAAATTTTTCTTTTCAATTGCATCTGAAAGATCGTCAAATGTTTCCAAGAGCTGTGTTGTCACAGATTTAGCTTTGCGGAAACCATGTTGCTCTTTTGGCAAAATGCCTAATCGAGTAACATGTTTGAGCAGATTATCATAAACAATTTGCTCCATAGCTTTTGATATCGGACATAAAAGTGAAATAGGACGGAAATCAGATGCATTTGATGGATTTGATTACTTAGGAATGAGACAAATAATCGATTTTTTCCAAATATCTGGAATAGTACCAGTCATTGCTGAATATGAAAAAATGTAAAAAATGGGGTACGCTAAAGATGCACAACAATTTTTGATGAAAATTTCTGGAATATTATCAGCGGAGATATTATTTTTGTTTTCGAAAGAGTTTAGGATTTTAAGAACATCATTTTGAAGAAAAGAGATTGTTTGTAAGGAGAAGGGAGGATTTAAGAATTCGGGATTATTGGTATTGTTTTTTGAAGGAGTAAAAATTGCTTGAAAATATTCAGATAATAAAGTCGCTTTTTCGTTAGATGAAATTTTCGGTGTTTTGTCTTCATCAAAAAGTACAGGAATTTGTGCATTTTTAGTTTTCAACAAATTGGAGACAAATTTATATTTTGTTTTTAGATTTTTTAAACGCTTATTTTCACGATTCCTTAAGAATTTTTGTATTTCAAGGTCAATTTTTCTTGAGATTTCTGAAATTTTGCTGAATACCTTGGTTTGTTGTCAAAGCTTTCTGCGGTGATTTATCATCGATTGTATATGTTTTGGCAGTTTTGGACATCCGTTTATTTGTTTTTCGGGGACAAAATTTTCAATCATCTCAAGAATAAGCGATTGAAAAATGTAATATAATGAATTTATGTCGGTGCATGCTGAAAAATAAGCTCTCCAGTTAAGCGAACGTAAAAATTGATTTATTTCTTCATAATTAGCCTCTGAAAAATTCTTAATTATTTTTGGTTCTTTTTTAATTTTACTGAAATCAAATGAAAATTCAATGCTGTCGTGGTCAGATTTATGGTTTGTTGATTCAAAAGGCGCAGATTTATGAATATTTGGAAAGAGAGTAGGGTTGTTTGTAAAAATTAAAACCAGAAAATTTTCATTCCTTGTTGGAAAACGCACTAATTGTTTCAATTTCATGTAATTTATGAACTTAAGGAAATTATTTTGTGTACCCAAGTGATGTAGATTTTCAGGATTCCAATTTATGTCAGGAATATTTTGGTCACCTAGAACAGTAAAATCGAAATCTATGCTTGTTAGTAAAGCTAAATAATCAATTAGATCATTGTCTTCTTCAATTTTTGAGGATGGAGGGCGATAGATTAAAATAAATCTATGTTTCGAGGTACAATTTTCGGATAAAATGTCAAATGCAAAAAGATCGAATTTCTTATTTTTAACCATCTGAATATTCATGAATTGTATTTTGTTTGATATTATTGCAATTATACCACCACCTCTTTTTAAAGACCGATCAAGACGAACTAAGGAATATGGAGTATTTTGTAAAATTAGACTATCTGAAATTCTGGAATTTAACCAGCTTTCTGTGAAAAATAAAATGTCATAGACATGGTTTGTTAAAAAATACTGCAGGGTATCAGGTTTGTTAACTATGCTTCTAGAGCTACTATAAAAACATTTGAGGCGGGGGTTAGGGTTTAAGGGTTTTTTGCCTGTTTCCGCTCAGTCACGTTTTTGTCGTCAATGTCGCCGCCAAATTTCGCCCGTCACCATTCTTCGCGCCGCAGCTTGTCCGCTTCCAGATCGGCCCTCGTCATGGATGGTCGGATCAGCAGTCGTTGCCATCCTGGCTGCTTGCGCATCTGGTCCCGTCCACGTTTCCACTGCCCAAGCAATTGCCACTGAAATGATTTTGCCGGCAAAACCACTTTCAAGAGTCTCCCGCCTTTCTTGGTTGGGTCTTTTGCCCATCCGGTATACCGTAACCGGCATGGTTTCGATGCCCAACTCATCGAAAGCAGCAGCTTGGTTTCCACAGCAGCTTGGTCCTCCCGCGCTCGCACCGTCGGTCTCTCTGCAGTTGACTCGGGGAGCCCAATCATGACGACACCTTTAGCAATCTATTGAATATTTAAGGCAAAAAAGAGTTTTAAATTTTTGAATGATCAATTTTTTCCTAGGGCCCTCCCATCTCTAGGGCCTTCTCCTCACACTCTTCCCATCCTCAAAGAATTTTTTGTAACATTTATTTTTTTAATTTGGCATCCTTTGCCTGCTAAGAATTTATGCATTTTAATTCTACAGTATATTTAAAACGAAATATTTGACAGATTTTCCAAGGATTGCAAAAACTATACTAATAAAAAAATATTACAAAATTTTTGCAAAAATATAATTAAAACTGATAATTAATTTATTTTTTATAAATTAAATTTTAATGTAAATTCAATAAATCCCTAAGAATGGAACAATTGATTGCTAAATTTTATTATCGCTGAAAACACAAACATATTAAAAAAATTTATTTATTTCAATTCTGTTTTCTGAAAAAAAAAATCAGAAATATTCCACGAATTTAAACCATCTATACGATTGATCGGGATATGCTTCTATACCATACCCAAACTAGGCAAAATAGATAATACGGAATTTTTAAGAGTTCGATACTTGGGAAAAAACCATGATTACAGTACCGTACTACGGTATGGACTCTATTTTTTCACGTATTATATAAATTTATTGTGTTCCTCTCAAATTATCATTTTCATTCCCTTTTTATATTCAATATCAATAGTAGAGTTATCACTTAGCCGCATTTATGTGGCATTTGCCGCATTTTCTAGCTTCTCGCTGCAAATTTTCCACATTTTTTTCGTTGCCACATTTTGTCACATTTTGAAAATTTAGAATTTTGATCAAAATAATAAATTTTCTTAAGAAAAAGAACTAATATTTCAAATCACTAAATTCTAATGTTTATATAAAAAATAATAATTTTTAAAGTTTTTTTTTAAAATTTATATCTTGCAATAAGATTTTTATGTTGGTTCGTTTTATTATCTAGATTTGTTTTTGTCAATTACTTAAAGATATATTATTAATTCTTAATTCTGGAGTCCCTCAAGGTTCAGTCCTAGGACCCTTATTATTTCTCATTTATATAAATGATATCCCGAAATGTTTATCCCCTGAGATTAAAATTAAGCTTTTTGCTGATGATCTAAAACTATATGTGAGTTACAATACAAAAAAGATAAGAGATATAATGTAAATTACCCTTTTTGCTATGGAAATATAGGCTAATTTTACCCCCTAAAACATTTGCTCTTTACATTGGAAAATCATTGTTCAGAATTCAATATTATAAATGAGGTTGAATCAATTAGAGAATATAGATAATAAATTGAATTTCTCAGAACATTATACTAAAATTACCAAAATGGCTTCTTTAAGAATGAGACTTCTTTTTAGAAATCTCAGATCAAGATCGATTAAAACATGGATAACTGTATATAAGAGTTATTTATGTAAGACCTTTAATAGAATATGCACCTGAAGTTTGGGATCAGAAATATTCGTGAACAGATTGTTTTTTCGGTTTTTATAATTTCTAAAGGATTGCGTTTTAGGCTTGAAAATTTTTCTCAACAATAATGTTTTCTAATCGGAAATAATTAGGATTTCTAAAAGAAAAATTCAAAATTTATCTTTATTTTAATTTAAGTTGAAGAAAAAACCGAAAAAAACCGAACCTCGGTTTTTCGGCTTTTTTCTCTGAGTTCACCATCTTGATTTTGAGTATCTTGAAATTTTCTTTTACAAATCCTAATTATTTCCGATTAGAAGCATTGTTGTTAAGAAAAAATTTTCAGAACATTTTTTGTTAAGAAAAATTTTCAGTGAAGATGCAACGATTTTTGTTTGACGAGAAACAATCCGAAGACTTGAAAAAAGTGGCAGATAACAAAATTCAAAGCAATCGACGCCGCAGTTGGTGTCACTTTTACGAGGGGGCAAAAACAGCAAAATGTTAGTAAAGGTGCTGTACCGGCAATGTAATGCAACAACTGATAAGTGTGTTGATCGAACACTTGAGTTGGATGTGTATGGCTGGGAGCGCGCAATTGATCTTAAAGAAAAATAGCCTAACTCTTGCCTGTATCCGGGCCACCTAGTTCTTAATATGTTCAAACTACGACTCGCCGTTAACCTACTAGTGAAACATGCTATCACCATAGTCTTGGGCCTCGTACTAACTAGAGCTTTAGGTAGTGGCGGTACTTCTGGGAAATAATGCGAAGAATCAAAATGGTCGTGAAGGGAAAATGGTCATTAAGGTGGAAGACCGGGAACATTTGACGAGTCCGGTAATCTTCAAAGTTCTTGAACTGGATGTGTACGGTTGGAAAACCATAGACGATGTGAAGGAAAAGATCGCATTACGGGAGCACATGCCCACGAAGTTTGAAAAATTGTACAAATCGAAACATGGTCAGGAATTGAGCGGACACCTCGCTTTGGAGAAATGCGGGATAAACAATGGCCAAAGATTAATTCTTCTTGTTGAAGAACAGGAAGAAGATGATGATTATGATTAAGAAGGAAGAGAAGAGTGAATCAATCCAAAGGAGATAAATGACACGAGATATTTTGCACCGGAACCTCTATTCATTCCATTCAGCTGTATTAATTACAAATAAACGCTATCTTATTAGTCTTTTTATTGTTAGTTTTACTTTTACACATTTTAAATGCCGCAAAATTTGTCCTTATATTTGGGGTTTTGGCAAATTTTATTCAAAAAATTTTCTTAAAAAAGGTATTAATTTTAAAAATTTTCTCCAGTCACCCTTTTTCTCCTTGGCTTAAATTTTCTCGGGAGGAAAATGTTAGGCGTCCGGTGGGACTTGACCAACGAACTACCCATTCCGTGGGATGCTCTTTACCAAACTGAGCTACGGGTCTCACGAATCCTAACACCAATTTTTTAAATTTTGTTTTATTTAAAATTATTAAATAACAGACAGAAAATTTAGTCGGTTTTCTAGAAACGTCCATTTTTGACAATTTTCAGAAATAGTATAGCACCAAAAAATCATTTTTCCAGGACAACAGCAACCTGTACATGGTGTTGGAGTTCGTCAACGGCGCAAAAAGGAACCCAATCACGCTCGAATTTGACCATATGTAATTTGGACAAATTCACAGTATAATGGTTATAATTTTTTACATTGGATAAAATTGGATGGTCTTTGTGCTTATTTTTAGCTAATTTTTTGCTCTTTTTCACAACAAAAAATATCATTTTAACCGAATTTTAGCGAAACAAATGACAGCATAGCATTACACCGATTCACCCTTTTGCAGTATTCAATGGTCTCGGAAAACGTACCGTTGTTCTGCACTTCCGAATATTCTACCACGTTGAATATTCTCGTCCTGCCGCTTTCTTGCTCCTGCGCGGTTCTCAATGTGCAAGTGATGTAGCCAATTGTTGGCAATAATTTGTAATCCTATAAAACAAAAAATTAAGAACAATTTAATCTCATAAACTTTTCCCGCTTTTCAGGTAAAATTGTAAAGCACAACTTTCCGCTGCATTTTGATCCGGGTTCCTATTGCCTTCCGAACTTTCCTGGTGGCCAATATTATGTACACATTCACCCTTTTGGAGCCTGCCAGCATCAATGCCTATCCGAAATTGGTGAAATATTTGGACTAAACAAATAAAAAATATATATAAATATAGTATTTAAAAAGATTCTCTTTATCGCTTACTGTATTGGGCTTGAGTTTTTTTCCTCAAAAATTTACAGGCAGTTTGAGCCAGAATAATAAAAAACACCGGGTCTATCAAATTGATGGTGCAGCAAAAAATCACACAAATTTGAACAACTAAGATCCAATTTCAAAAGAATAATTAATAAATTTTGATTTCTTGAAAATTTGAGTCATTAGCTCCACCCTACTTAATTTTTTAAATAGTGAATTTTTTCATAGCATACAAAAAAATTAAAATCAACCCCTGCTGTTGGATGTGTATAGCATTATGTTCAAAAAACCAAAAACTCACGGCACAGAGCCTATTGCATGGGTCCAAAACTCGTTAACCAACTTATACTTTTTGACCAGTAAAATTGCGCTTTTATAATTTGTATATAATTTTTTTTTATAATTTTTTTTTCAGTGGGTAATTGGGTAATCCATAGATTTTAATTTATTTTTTTCAATTCTTCGATTTTCTCTATACACATAACTTACAATAAGAACTTCGTTTAAGAAAATCGAATGATTGAGATAAGTCTAATGGCGGCAATGGCCTTTCTAATTTTAACAAAATATTTATTTTGTGATAATAATGTCCTCAGGGGTTTTCTCCCCGAAGGGCCCCCTTTCTCCACTGTCTCGCTGTTGTCATTGTTCCGCTTATCGCACTCTCTGATTTAATCTCGTCGCCTAACGCTCTCTCTCGATCCCAGTACCGTCAGATGACGCAATGCGTGAAAATGGACGTCAGATTCGGATTCAGCACCCCCGAAAGCCCCCGAGTGTCGAAAATCAGCTCAAAATTTCATCCTCCAACCCAGTTTTTTAGATCCCTTTACTTAACCAACGGTCATTTAACCAATGGTTAAAATCAAATGATAAAATCATAGATTATAATTGATGAATAATAAATTATAATATATATCATAAATATATATATTTATATATATATATTGTGTGTTTGTGTGATGTGTGTGTCCTGAAAGTGGACTTCTTTCATGGAAACATATAATTATTTGTGGGGATGCTAGGAAAATTGGACAAATGTGTAAATGTTCAATTGGTCGCGAATTATTATTGAATGTTTCATGGAATTTTGAGCTGATTTTCGGCACACGGGGTTTTTCGGGGGTGCTGAATCCGAATCTGACGTCCATTTTCACGCATTGCGTCATCTGACGTCACTTTCTGAAGTTGATGTCAACAATATTTATTTCTAATTCGCCTAAAAACGATTTCTCTAGTGTATTTTTTGATGCTGAATCCGAAGCCTCTTCTGCAGAATTTTAAAAACATTATTATTATCACTTTTTTTTGTCTAATCGTAAGTTTTTATACTTAATACTTAAAACTGAAAGACATCAAAATCAATTTTAGTAACGATATCGAGTATGTAAGGAGAGAATCAAAAGACTGGAGGCCGCTTTGCGAGAAACGAAAGAAAATGCTTTGAAAGACCGCAAAAAGTACCAACACACAGCGGTTTTAATACACCCATTTAACTAATCGATTGAATTTGGAAAGGGTTAAGGATCCCAAGTCTACAACTTCTTTTTTGTTCTATTGTGAGAGACAAAAGGGTTATTATGTTTTGTAATGTTCCTAATGTTATATCAGAAGAGAATCTAATTTTTTTAAGGAAACAAATAATCGATTTATTTACAAGGAGTAAATTTTGATAAGAATGACATTGTTCAATCTGTGGCAAATTTCCATTCCTGGCGACACAGCGGACAAGCCGGTTTCTGTCCATTCTGCGAGTTCGTCCATTTGACAATGCAATGCATATGGAAGGGGTGCTTGCAGCGGCCTAAAACCTAAAAATATTTTTTACACCGGAAAAAAATAGAGAAAGCTTGAAAATCCCAAAATTTCAGTTTTTGAAAAAATATTTTGAATTACATCCCAATCATCACGCGATTGGCCACCTAAAAAACAGTAAAAAATAACATTAAAGCTTACCAATGGACACTCATCCCCGGGTAACTTGCAATCCATGCAGCATGTCTCAAAGGATGTACGACAGATGCCGCATGCGTCGTCTTTGCCGTCCACCCAACGCCATCCGCCGACCATTTTTAGGCGTTTGATTTTGACCAAATATTTTGGGATTTCGACCAATTACTTTTCAAAAACACGAGCCTTGAGACGGGTTTTGGTCGGCAGTTCCAGTGGCGGTTTCTCTTCAAAGGCAACCATTTGGCCAATCGAAGTATCGGCGGCCACAGAGGACGGACCCTGGCCAACGGTATCCATGTGCAATCGGGATTCCTTTGCTAAAATTAATTGAAAATGGTTGAGCAGGGTTGGAAGTGATAAAATATTTTATTCGGTCAATGCGAAATAAATCAAAAATTCTCTCAAAAATCCCACTAACATTAAATAATATTACAAATTATTAAATTGAACCTTGTCTAAAAATCAATTTTCCAAGAAATTACTCATCAAATATAACTTGAAATTCTGAACCCTTGAATGGCTTACATTTATTGTTGCATTTTGGGAAAAAACGGAGCGATTGGATGCAGTCCCGGGAGTTGTATCGCCTTCAGTGGGTGGGGATGAGTCCTGTATTTTTTGCAGGGTTTGTTTTTCTAAATACATCAATAACATAACATACTTGTTCCATGATTGACAAAGTTCCGGCCAGGATATCACTGCCAGCAAAGTCAGCTAAACCAAAAACCAAAAATGATTAGATTTTTTCAAACAATCAATAATTGCGATTTAGCGTTGGATGCGCATTTTCATTGCGGGACCTACATGCACACATATTATAATGTGGTTGTGTGTCATCGTAAAATATTTATAACCGTGGTGCGGATTGTAGGTCCCGCAATGAAATGCGCATTGTTGGTATACCGCATTATAAATTCAAAATAGACATTAGAATCGGATTCAGCGTAAAAAATTACGCCCGGGAATCATTTTTAGACGATTTTACAAAAAAAATTGACGTCAGCGTCAAAAAGTGACGTCAGACGACGCAGGACGTAAAAGTGGACGACAGAATCGGATCCTCCAGAGCGAGATCATTTTGCAGAATTTTTTTTTATAAAACGTTTTTTTCGAGCGTCAAAAACTGACACTAGGATGTGATTTTTAGGCCAAAATTCTGCAAAATGATCTCGCTCTGGCGGGTGGAGCAAAGATGCTGTGGAAAAATCTTTAGGCACAGACAAAAGAGCACCGCAAATAAGACATTTTCACTTATCTTCTCCGTTCACTTCCACTTTCGAAAAATACTTCCACATTTTAGAACCCATTGTTAAAATTTTAAAATTCAAATTATAATATACAGGGTGACACAAAAGTCCTGTTACATTTATTTATCTGGTCTAACTTTTTTTCGGTAAACAATATTGTTTATCAGTTTTTTTTTTGTTTTGTAGCTCATTCAATTCTCTATCATGCCCAGTCATCGTCAATCAATAATTGCTTTATCCACGAAGGGGACTAGTGCTTCCAAGATTGCTACTCTACTTGGTATCTCAAGAATGACTGTCTATCGGACAATTAAAAAATTCCAGTAAAAAATTTTTAAAAGAAAAAAATCAAAACTTATAGAAATTTGACGTATATTTTTCTGGAAGGGGGTTCGAGGGGAGGGGGTGAGTGGGTGGATTTCAGGGGTGGGTGGACTTTAGGCGGCTAAGATCTGGCTAAAGTTTAGCTTTCTTCGCCATTAACTTTGACTTTTGTAAAATACTTTCAACTTTTAGAAACCATTGTTAAAATTTTAAAATTCAAATTATAATATACATATATGAAATTTAAAAATAAATAAACAAAAAATGGATGTATCCAAGAAAATATATACATTTTGCCAAGAATAAAAAAATTCAAACTCTTAATAGATGATCATTTTTCTGTAGAAGCGGGAGAAATTTGGTCATTTTTTTCTCAAATTTTCAATTCTTAGGGGTGCTTATTTAAACCGTAAAACCGGCGATTTTGGTCCTCCGATTTCCGGTTTCACCGGTTTTCGGACCCCCGGTTTCCGGTTCCGGTTTTTGGGCCAAAAAGCCGGTTACCGGTTCCGGTTAACCGAAACCGGAACCGGTACAGTCCTACCCTACTTTATACTTTATATCAGCACATTTAGGAAGAATTAATTGGTTTGGAATTTGGAATTAAAAAAATTTACGGGAGAGTTAATAAAGTGAAAAGTACCATTTAGCTAATCTGACACAACGAAAACTTTGGTGGCCACAAAAAAGGTTTGGGTAAATGCAATTCATTGTTTAATTCATTTACTCAATTTATTCCTGTAAAACAAGTGTTAAAAAAAGATCCTGTAAAACAAAAAAAAGATCCTGCAAAAAAAGATCCTGTAAAACATACCCCAAACTAGGTTTCTTTATTTTTAATTTGAGTCCAAAATTTTGAAAATCGCGTACAAGTGTTAGAAAAAGATCACATGCAAAACATACTCACGTATTAAAAAATGTGAAAAATATGTTACGTGAGTAACGTGTATCGCCAAAAACCCAGTATACTGCTTAGCGTACAAAAATTACGTTAGGTGACTAAGGGTCGAATTTATAATTAATTAGCTATAGATAATAATTAATGGAAAAAATAATAAGACCCCAAGGGATCTTTTTGTAGCGGGCGTCTTTACCACTCCAGCAAAGGAATTATTGCAATGGGATTTTAATACAATTTTTACGTTTTTGCTTTAAACTCAGAGATATAATTATAAATTGATAACTTCGGTCTGTTTTTCGAGCTGAAGATTTCAGGGGGGGGCTATGTACAAAAGTTTTTTTT
>LDKF01000040.1:0-14738 GCA_001026735.1 Rotylenchulus reniformis
AGGTTGAATCCGACCAACAATGACAACAAAATCAGAGTGTCAATTTCGCTTAATTCGTTTCCATTTTTCTCGGAAGGCTGATCCTCCGCCACCATGGACCAATCTGCTGGTATAAAATACAAAACAATACCATATACATAGATAATTTCTAGTTATTATAATATTTTTATTTCAGGGAGATTATTTTTACATGCAACTATTGTCATAGCCTCATAGGTAACTTCTATCCGGACCTAACACCATTATCTCCCATTTTAAATGTTGTGAATTTTAAGGATACAGGGAATACGTTGTGATTTTTCATAAGATTTGATTCAATGAAAAATTATGGATTCCATTCGAAATTTTAAAATTTTGGTTGTGAATACAAAAAGTCCTACTTATTTTTTTATTTAATTCCATTTACGGATGTAAATAATTCCATTGAATTGTAAATTTATTCGGCTCTAGGATTTTTTGAAAAGTAAGTTTCCCTTTATGAATTTTCTCTCCGCACCTTTTCTCTATTTACTCTTTTGTCGTTATATGCTCTGTCAGTTCAGTGAAGGATTCGCTTCATAAAATTGTCGGTTCAAGGCAATTCAATCGGCGCCCAATTTTCATTTTAAACAATTTTGATTTATTCGGAGGACGATTATAAATATATTCTATAAGTAGCATAGCATATTATCTCGCGAATAAACTTTGGTACTCCTTAATCCTTACGGCGGAAATTAATTGTTTGGATTTTTTAGATAATCAACACAATTATGGATTTGACTTGCACCTATTCTTTTATAATCTGATTATTTGCATGATAATATCTTTTTAACATTTTGCACAACATGGCTTGTTTACCTTCCTCGTCAGCCTTTTCCGACATTTCCGGCTCATTTTCGGGCTTCTGAATTTTGGTCGCGATGTTTTGGACATTATGGACCACAGTTCCGGCCACTCCGCCGACCACATTGCCAACGGTGGATCCGAATTGGAAAACTTTTCCGGCCAAAAATTTTGGAATTTTTGCTGAAAAATTTTTCGATGGATAATAAAAATAAAAAATTTAAAATAAAATCCACTTGGACTATTCAGCGGCGAATCAGAAAGACGTGAGGAGGCCGGAGACCCCGCCGAAGGGGAAGAAGAACTAGCTAAATAATTTTACTATGTATTTATTTTTAAATTATTAGTAAATTAAATCATTAAATAAATCGCTATAATTAATTTTCTAAACAGAAATGAATTAATAGAATTTGTGGAAATTGTAGAAGTTTCATGTCATTTTTATGACAAAAAAATGAAATATTTTATTTAAATAATTTAATCGTTTTAAAATATATATTATATAATAAAAATTTAGCCAAATTTTCCAGCGCCTCGTTAGCTCAGTTGGTAGAGCGTGAGACTTTTAATCTCAAGGTCAGGGGATCGAGACCCCTACGTGGCTGAATTTTTTATTTATTTTAACAATAATAGTATTGATTTTTTGAAGAATATATTTAAAAGAATTTTTGTTAAAAAGTATTTTTAATTATTTATATTTAAAAATTTTCTTTATCATTCCACCACACTAAAAATACAAAAAAGGTAAAAAAGAATCCAGCCACGTAGGGGTCTCGATCCCCTGACCTTGAGATTAAAAGTCTCACGCTCTACCAACTGAGCTAACGAGTCCTAATTTCCTAAATTTTTATTAGAACTTAATTTAAATTTTTTTAACGGTGATACTTAAAATTTTAATGAATAAAAAATATTTATTCACTTTAAAATATTCATAAAGTATACATATTTTTACATAAATTTCTTTACCTCCTTTATTCTCTTCTCCATTTTTTGCACCGTTCACGGCCGAATAATAAATTACAGGGAACAAAATGCAATAAATAATATATCTCATGTCTTCTAATAATTATTATATGTATAATGTATTATATTAAATAGTGAATATAAATGGATACGAGAATGATTTATTTCATATTGCTTAACAGATCGATTATGCCATGATGGTAAAATTTGCTCATTTGATCATTTAAAATGTGCGATGTTTTGATTTGGCAAAATTAACGCCTAAAAATTGCAAAAATTTTTACCAAAAATATCAGAAAAAATTGATTTCAAATTATTTAATAAAAAATTGCAAAAAATCATAAAAGAACAAAGCAAGGAATAAATTTAGAAGGAAAGATATGAGGGGAAAAATTAAAAAATATATTATTATGAAAAATATTTTGTTATGATTATTTATAATTACAGATCAGCTGCAATTAAATCTAAATTATTAGAATTTTTCATGTGCGTAATTGATGGATTGGTCATGGGATGATGGATGATGGAATTGGCAAATTTATTTAATTTATGTAATTTATTCCAAAACTATGACGAATGAATGTTACGAAACAAAATAAAAAAAGATTTTCGAAAACAATTGCCATATTTTTTTTTGTTAAAAGAAAGTTCAAGAATAAGAATAAACCTAAAATTTCAGAAAAGGATTTATGGAAGGCTAAAAAAATTGGGGAAGGGGGGGGGGAGGGGATTTTTCTATAAAAGCAAAATTGCCTAAAAATCGGAATATGATTTGTTTTGTAAATTTTTTCATGTTAAGTTATGATTTAAAAAATCTGGTAAAATTTATTTTTTAAATGGAACACATAGAGAAAAATGTGAGCATCTTTATCATTTATCGATAAAAATTGAAAATTATAAATAAACATTTATTTTTCTTTATTATCTTTTTCCATCCTTCGCTTGATTGGTCTTCGGTTGTAATCGTCATCATCCTTGAAAAAAATGCTTTTCTATTTTTATTAACGTTTAAAAATAATTTTTTCTCCATTTTCAAGCTCATTAATAATATTTAAATTCACAAAAACTTAAGTTTTAGATAGATGTTAAAAATCCGATTTTCGTTGCGAAACTTCCTGGAAATCAGGGTTCATCGGTTTTAAAACATATGATTGCCTATGCTCGAAATCTATTTTTTAATTTTTTAAAGCATGTAAAAATTGTCAAAAAAACGAAAAATCTTTTCAGATACCCTCCCTGGTAGTTGAATTTCGGAAAATTATTAAGGGTTTAATGAAGCTAATTTTTGCTCTATATTTTAAAATCAAAGTTTATTATTGTTTGGTTCAAGCCCTTAAAATTCAAAAAATTTACAATTTTCAAAAAAAATTCCACTACCTTTCACTTCTCCGCCTCCTCCGGCTCAACATTGTCGTTGCGAAGTGCGTCCTCCATCGCTTCCTTCACCGCTTCACCAACCGCTTCCGCAGCAACGTCGATGGTCTAAGAAAAGGTTCAAAAAATTAGCAAAAAATAATAATAATAATAATAATAATAATAATAATAAGAAAAATAATAATAAGAAGAAGAAGGAGAAGAAGAAAAATAAAATTCTCATTAACTTTTTTACGGTGCTTAGCATTTCATCTAACCCGCCAAAAAGCTATGTTTCGTCTAATATAGTTTTTAAAATTCGAGTCTGTTTTGTTGTTTTTTTTTTGAAAAACGGTCGGAGGCCTATGAAGGTTTTGAAAAATCCGATCCGAGGTCTGACTTTTCCTTTTGAAAAAGTCAGGCCTAGGAAAAGTCATACCTGTGAATTTAGCTATAAATATTTTCGTCGGAAGTTTATATACTAGAATTTAGCAATATTTTCAGAATTTACTTTATAACAATTTATCTAAAATTTGTGCATTCCTTTAAATTTCTCCATTTTCTGGCATCATTAGATTTTTTTGTAAGAATTTTTTTGATTTTGTAAGGCTATTAATTATGGTAAAAATTTATCTATTTTTGAGACTTACATTAATTTAAATAAAAAGTTTTAAATTTTTTGAATTTTGCTATACCCATTTTTTGGAATAAATTTTTACTAGTTATGCTTTTTTTTCTTGATTTTTTCCTATTTTTTTAATTTTCCCGATTTTTTACCTTATCGACCACGACATCCGCCGCCTTCTCAAACAACGATGGCTTGTCCTCCCCCATTTCCCCCATTTTCATCTCGAAAGCCGAAAGCGGATGCGCCTGATTCTTGCTGATCAAGGTGATCAGAGCGATCAGAAGCACGAAAGTGATCAGACGAGACGAAGACATTGCTGGGAGCTTCGAAAAATGTGCAAAAAATCTGAAAAATTATAAATTTTCAATTCTCAAAATTATTCTTTAAAAATTTTAGCTCGTAACTTTTTTTGCCAAGAAATTGGAAAATATAAAATTTTATTTTTTAAAATACTGAAAATTTTATCAATCAAAAAAACATTATTTTGTTTTCCAAATTTGAATAAAAAATCGATTCGGAAGATTTCTAAAAATTCAATCATTTAAGAAAATTTAAAAATCGAAAAAAATATCATTTTATTCTTGATAAATTTTAAGAAGATGCTTTGAAAAAAATTTCTTGGTTTCAAAATAATTTTTTGGCTGATGAGCTAATTGATTAATTTTAAGTCTAAAATTACCTAAGCCTAAAAATTTAATGGGCGATTGGTCAAATATATTTTCTGATGAGATTTTTGTCTGTCTCCAATTGACTTTTATATTGATGGAAGGAAGTGAATAAGAGCCAAAAATAGCGATTTTCAGAAAAAAAATGTTGAAAATGCACAGCCAAAAGGTTTATTCATCGGAATCTGTGTCGATTAGTCAATTTTTTCAAGGTTTGACATTTTTCATTTGTCATCTTCAAATGCCATTCTTGACAGAAAAATGTCAAAAATTGATGATCCTTTGTTAGATAACATTTTTTATTCTATTTTTGGAGGTAAAAGTGCTATCCCGCAATACTTATGAGAAATCTAAGGATGTAAATGTTGTTAAAAATGTCCTAATTTGAAGTTTTGTTTTTGATCTATTTTTAATGCTCAATTATTATTAAAAATTTAAAAGCTTTTTTTAGAAATACACAGATGTGCGAAACGCGCGAAGAATGACTTTGTAAAAATTAAATAGTTAATTGTATTTTGAATAATAATTTATTTTGGAGTTTTACTATTTTAATTTTTTAATTATTTTGATCTTTGACTTATGTTTTGTGCTGATCATCATTATTTGAAACAACAAATTCCTCATTGTAATTCTGTTGCAAAATATTAAATACGTCGATAAATTTTAGTATTATTTGGTAAAACATTATTTGCGTCATAAATTATAAAACGAATAAAACAATTTTTTTAGAATTCTCTGAGTTTAATCATGCAACAAACATTGAAATATAATAAATATACCTAAGCATTATTCTTAATATCAGCCCAAATGAATGCCATTTATAAAAAGATCCACCAAGGTATATTTTAGCAAATCATTCTAAATTTCAATGAGAAGAACATGGCACAAATTTTATATTAATTACCGTGTTGAGTAAAAAGGACGTTCATTTTACTTACTGGTCCCAAAATACTAAAATAAAATAATAATTGTAAATATTTTTAAAAATTAAAAAAAAATATTAAATATTCATTCCTATTGGTCTATTCCTGACATAATTGATTAGCTGGCCAAATTTTTTTAATTTGGTAATTTCAATTGGGAGTACTCATTTTAGGAGCTAATTTAAGCTATTTAAGCTATTTATTGGAAATAATTAGTAGTCGAGTTGTCTGGACTCCATTTTTTAAATAAATTTTATTTGTTAATAGTTTACAATTATTAATTTATATGCTATTTTAGCGTTATTTAATATTATTTTGGCAACAGTGAGATAACGCCTTTGGCGCTTTTGAGGTAATGACATAGCACTTTAGTTACCAATTTCACTGATTATGATAAATGATAACATTTAGATTAGGGAAAATATTTTTACAAAAATAAAAAATATTTTTTGAATATCTTTTTTATCCTCTCTTACTCTGATTAATTTACTCTTTATTGATTCTTTTTTCTCTAGCAATCTTTAACACAATAATATTTATTTATGTATAGCGCATTAAAAAAAGTATTTTTGCAAAAATAGGCATGTGGTTACCTATTCTATTCATGGCAAATATGAATTTTCAGGACAAAGAATAATCAATAATGATATGCCCTTTTTAATGGGATAAAAAAGCATTCTCATTATAGAACATGACTAGAATTCATAAGAGTGGGCCATATACTATTTATAGTTTTTTGGTGTCTATACCATTATTGGAAGAATTCAATATTCATTACTTATTATTATTCTTTATGGAATATAATAAATAGTTCATCCAATTTTCTCTCTTGCTGGTATTCACAATGCTAAGGATTAAAATCCGCAGCTAGCTAGCTGCAGCTAGGGTATCTGCAGATAAAATAATCTGTAGATAAAATCCATATTCACAATGCTAGAGCTAGGAAGCTGCAGCTACGGATTATTTTATCCGCAGATACGTAGCTGTGGATTGTCTCTCTCCACTATCTTTTTTTCTTTTCCAACTGTCTTTTTGCTTCTATCCGGTATTTCATAAAAAAAAATAAATAAATAAATAATAAAAATGCATAAGTAGAGATGGATTTAAATGCATTAAAAATGAAAAATGTTTTTTCTTTATTTTAGAGATTTTTGGATTTAAAAAAATCTTGGAAAATTTGTTTATTATCAAAAAATTGTTTTGGTTTGTTATTAGTCAATTTTTTTGAAAAATAATTAGAATTAAATTAATTAACGCAAATATTTTTGGAAAATGTGTCCCCAAAAAATAACAAAATTTTCAAAAAAAACACCGAAAAGTTTTTTATTTTAGCTTTAAAATCTTTTCCCAACAATGGAAAAATATGGAATTAAAATTTTCAATTCCTTAATTAGGTCGATTTTTTTAATCTATGTTTGTTTTTTTATTAACCAGAAAAAAAATTAAATTTAATAAATAAAAATAAAAACTATATTTGATAACCTAGTACTGGGCAGTGTTAAGAATTTTCGAGAATTTAAATAAAGCTCCTGAGCCCTGCCAACTTATTATCCAACCAAGTCCAAGGGCCCAAATGTTAGGACGTTAAAAATCACCACATGGGGCGTTAAAAAACCACATGGGCTAAACTTTTTTCATGCTTATTAGGCCGAATTTTAAAAAAGCCAATGTGCAGAACTTATGCTCATCTTATGATATTTTTTTAATTTTTCGAAATTCGGCCACCAAAATTCGAAATTTATTAGAGCAGGAGGGAAGCGGGCCCAGGAGGGAAGCGGGAGGGCCTGAAATCCCAAGACCAAAAAATGAAAATCCCTCTATTAAAAATTTTTCGAAAAATTTCTTACCAAAAGCAAAAATTGGTCAACCCCTTCTCCCAGTCCCCCCTCCCCTCCTGATAATTTTTCTGGCTACGCAACTGGTCTTGGTCATGGTTTTGCGAAATTCCTAAACAATTCGTTATAATCAAGTTCGATAAGGCATTTTTGTCGAAATTACTTATATTAAAAAATTATTTTCAAATATAAAATCCAGGTTTAACCTGTGTTTATGCAAAAATGAGGTCGGTCTCCCCGTCAAATTATCTAAAAATTTGTTCGAATTTTTTTCCAATTGTAAGGGGATCCAAAAAATGAAAAATTAAAAAAAAATTATTAGAAAATCAACCCCTGATATGTTTATGTCAAGAAAAAGTTGATTTACAAGTTAGCTGGATTTAAAAGTATATATTTGTTAATATTTTTATAATAATAAATATGATATTATATGCAACTATCCTCATCGGGAGGAGGCTAGCGATTTTAATCTGCAGCTACCTAGCCGCTACCCTATCGCTAGCATTGTGAATAGCGACTGGCGCTAGGGCTAAAGCTAAGGATTTTTTGTCACTGGAAAGTCGATTGTGAATACGGATTTTAATCCGTAGCATTGTGAATACGGATTTATCTGCGGATAGCGATTTATCTGCAGATAGTTAGCATTGTGAATACCAGCATCTATAGCCCATTTTTCATTTTTTTATAATTTATATCACGAATTTTTATATACTTTTTAAATAGGAAGCCTAAAATTCTTTGAAAATTTTTAGAGAATAAAACTAAATGGCATTTAATTTGCTGCGAAATTTTTTTATTTTCTCAATTTTCGCTGTGTCGCAAGCATCGGATTTGTTGAGAAAGTGCCAAAAATATGGTGGAAAGTTGGTCATTGAGCCCAAATTTTTGAGTTTTGGCCGTCAACCCAAGCTGGACATAGATTTTCTGCTGAAAAATGGCCAAAAATGCCATTGTGTAGAAGTCATCGATCCAGAAGATTATGATCGCGGATTTTTTGGCATTCTGATCAAAGTAATTTTTAAAAAATATGGACATTTTTAATCAAAATTTGCCATATTTTATCATTTATTTTTAAACATGTATTCTTAAAAAACTTATTATAATTAGAACATTTGTTCCAACTTAATAATGTGCCAATAAGATATTAATTAATTTATGTTTTTTTTTAAATTTTTATTAAAAATTGATTTTTTATGAAACATCACCATCGAGCCATGTTAGCTCAGTTGGTAGAGCGTGAGACTTTTAATCTCAAGGTCAGGGGATCGAGACCCCTACGTGGCTTCCATTTTTTATGTTTTCATCAACTGATGGAAACAAAGAATTTTGCTGAATTGTATTTTCGTATTTATAACTTTTTTCAAAAAAACCATAAATTACATAAATTAATTTACTAATTAAAGAAAAAAATTATTTATGTTTTAGAGTATTATCCTGGCCGAAAATCCGGCACTCATGGTCCGGCATATGGACTTTGAAATTCCGGAAAATTACAAAACTGGACTAGAATGGATTTTTCCAAAGTTGGGTAACATCTATGGCACCGAGAAAGTGGTATTTTTAAATTATTAATCAATATATTATTAAAAATATCTCTTTATTTTGAAATTTTTTTATTAGGAGAAAAAGTAAAAATAGTATTTAATTTAATGATGTTTCTTTAATTGTTTTTCGCGAATTTTTGGCTAATCTTTGCCCACTTTTTAGATCTTCGGGTCTACCTGGCAACTTCTTTCCCGTGCCTACCTCTCCCATGACCGAGACTTCATTCTTTCTCGTTACTCAGTTTCAAACCAGAAAAATGGCGCCAAATTTGAACTCAAAATCGTGTCGATACACTCAAGCTTCGACCAGATCGATTGGTCGAAACCGATGATATCCTTGGGCCGTGAGGAGATCCGGAAGATTATCATAGAAATAGCCAAGACAAATTGATTACATCAATTTTGCATTTTTATATCGTATTATTTTGTGGATCCATTTTGTATAAAGCGGATACCGTGTTTGAAATTTTATTTTTTGTATCTGGACAATTTTAGACCACTTTAAAGAATTTTAGACATCTTCTAAAGATTTCTAACAAAACATGATGTGTCGAAAAAAAATCATCCAATTCTAGCAATTTTTAATTGTATTATTTCTCTATCAATCCTTTATGAATTTTTATCATAGAACAAATATATTTTATAAGATGGAAATTAATTTTTCAATAAAATCGACTTTTCATGGCGAAAATTACCATTATATTTTAAAAATGTATTATTATTTGAATTTTGAAACCCAAGAATGATCAATTAGATGATTAAAGGGGTTCGAATCTGTTTTAATTTCGTAAAATATGCAGAAATCTTTGTATAGTATTTTACGTTTTATATTTTTAGCAAACATTTTCACTAACGTAATCTCTTTTTTTAATTAATTTTCATAAAATAAACAAAATCAAGAATGTGAGATAGTACGTTTTTCATGGAGAAAGCAGGAAAAGAAAGCAGAGTAAAGTGAGAGAATTTGATGAACAATGGAGAATTTTCTCGCCCCGAATGCAACCTAACGGAAAACATAATCTTTTCTCTTTGTGAGAAAAAGACAACGAAAACAAAGCTACTGGATAGTGAGCTATCCGGTGCTACCATAGAATTTTTGGAACGTGGGATCGGGAAAATCCCACTTAAATTTCACAGCATTTTTTATGATTTAAATTATACGTAAGCCAATTTCTGAAACTTATCACCACAATTAATATGGGTTTTACATGAGGTCACATGCTTCTAAAATACAAAGAATATACAAGCATATCTAGGTCATACCTGGACAAGGGGGTCAGACCTGGGTGACCATCTCCAAACCACCAAAATGTGGCATTTGCTCATTTTTGGCCTGAAAATGTAGCAAAAATGGGCATTTTGGCTCAAAAATGTGGCATCTTTAAAGGCATCTTTAAAACCGTGAAAAAAAACAAATTAAATTTCTCAAGTTTATTCCGCATATTTCTCACTATTTTTCACTTTGTCAAGCAATTGTTAGTTGGAAATAAAGAGATCGTTTAAGAGTGTCTTTGGCGGTGATGTACTAGTAAGTACACTTTCGCTTAAGGGGGTGCCAGCAGTCCCGAGAGTAGCCGCTGAAGAAAATTTTGAAAAAATTTGGCCACTCATAAGAAAATTGACCGTTTTTTGAGGCTAATTTTTAATAAAGAAATTTTACATGTAGTTTGGGGTTGGCGACGGTCTCGATAGGGGCCGCCGGAGAAAATTTTAAAAAATTCAGGCTATTTTTCTTAAGAAAATTGACAATTTTTTGGTTAAGAATATTTTTATGAGAAAATTTTAGAGAATTTTGGTCATTTTCTTAAGAAAAATAATCATTTTTTGATCAAAATCCCTAATTTTCAAAAATGTGGCAAAAGTCAAAAATGTGGAAAAAATGTGGCGAGATGGTCAAAAATGTGGCGAGATGGTCAAAAATGTGGCAAATGCCACATACAAGCATAAAATTAAGGATTTTGGGGTAGAAAAAAAGGACACCTTTAAAACACTAAAATAATACTTTTTGAAAAATTTGAAGAAAGACAGATTTCCTTTAAAAATCGTCAAGATTTTCTCCTGAAAAATTTTTGCTTCTGAGTGAAAATTTTTTGTCAAAAATTCCCCCCCCCCGAAAATTTTTCCTGGTCATGAGTAAGTGATGAGTGAAATCATATAGCACTAGGTTTTTCAACGAGTATCCATAAGTCCAAAGAAAAATTATATGAAACGAATGATTTTCTCTTCTATCTTATATTTCTTTTCGCGGCGAGGAAAAAAAAGGAAAAGTGAGAGATAACATCGACAGACACTATAAACTCGGTCAGAGAAGTTTCTTATGGATACCCAAATAAATTCCTTGATCTATAGTTAGCGGGCAACCAAAAGCTGCGTTGAATACCTAGTTAGCGTGGGGGTGCCGGCGGTCCCGATAGGGGCCGCCGGAGAAAATTTCTAAAATTTAGACCTTTTTTCTTAAGAAAATTGGTCATTTGTTGAATAAAATTTTCAAAAATCTCAAAAATAAAGAAAAAAAAATCAGGCCGACCCTGCACCCCTCCCCCCTTGAGGACACCTATAATCCAATGTCCAGCACATATTAATCATTTCGTGCATAATTTTATGACGAGTAATTAACATTAATTATATCGAATTGATCCGAAAAATTTTAATTGAATAAGAAAATTCTTCGAGATAAAACTTATTTTCTGGCGAGACCGAGGAAGGCAATTCTCTTACTTTCAAAACATAAATAATGAATTGACAATCGTTTTTTATTTTGTTCTACATTTGAAATATTTATCATGTTTACTCCAATTGTTTATCTTCATTTGATGTTTATAGGCGTTTTTTTCTCTTTTTGGAAATACTTACATACAACTTCTTTGTCTCGCCTTAAGCTGCGGTTACAATGCTGCGATCGCCGCAGCGATGCATCGCAGATCGCTGCGGCCATATCGCAGCTCTGGTTACAATTACAATGCGGCGACCAGAACTTGTTTAAATCGCAACGTAAGGAGGTGCGATATTAAAACTATCACATCTCTGGTTACAATGCTGTGATGCATCGCAGATCGTTGCGGCCAAATCGCAGCTGTGGTTATAATGCTGCGATCAATCCATCCATTTTCGCTGCGACGCGTCGCTGCAGCAAATCGCAGCATTGTAACCACGGCTGCGATTGATCGCAGGTCGCTGCGACAATCGCAGCATTGTAACTACTGCTTTACATGGTATCTCCGGATGAAGAAACCATACATTTTCAGAATCAAGGTTTATGTAATATGAGTATATAAAAATCTGACAATGAGGAACAAATATATAATGATAAAGTCATTATTTCACAATTGTTTGAGAAAATCCCTGGTATAAGTATAAAGAAAAATGGAAAGGTAAAAGATCAAAGTTTTTGTCTAAGGAGATGTTTATCTGTGATTAGTATGCTAAAAAATTGTAGAAGCGCGAATTTTTGTGGAGAACTCGAGAGGAAACTCATCATTCGGAAAGTGATTTATCGGATTTGCATGGTACAACAACACACTGAGCATCTCCTCGTTGGTTAACAATTTGGTCGGAACTAAAAATGAATTTCATTTTTATTTTAAATGAAAAAATTATTTAGAACAATTGTAATAGAGTTCTCGCGAATAAATTTTTGATTTTATTTTTTATAAAGGTGTGAAGAAATTCTAAATTCCAAAAAATTCGGTTTACAAAATAGAGATGGCAATGAATATTTTTCATTTTTCTTATCTTGATACTTGAGTATCGCATAAAAGTAATAATGTACCAATAAGGCTGGCAAACTGCTCCTTTGGGATAAGCGGAAAACGGATGTGGAATAATGCTGGACCAAGAACCTTGCGACGATTGTCTCCCGTAATTTCCATATTATGTTTGTGGCATTGTGCATCCGCCCAACGGAGGGCCTGTAAATTCAAAAATTCTAATAAAAAAATTCAATGAAAAAAACTAAGGAAACAATAAAATCATCAGTCGATTTCTATTTTCATATTTTTTTTAGAATTTAATGAATTATTAAGTGATATTTCGATCATATTTTTTTTAGAATTTAATGAATTATTAAGTGATATTTCGATTTAATGTAATTTTATACCCTATAAGATATACCTATAAATTCGGATAAAAAAGGAATAATAAGGTTATTTATGCTACTCGAGGCTGAACTTTTTCAACCGAGAATTTAATTCAAGAAGCGAGGCAGAAAAAACTCATAATTAGAATTTTCTAGAATTGATATTAAATATATGAAAAATCAAAAATGTAAAAAATAAATAAAACTTTTAGCTGAAAAAAAACAAATTTTCTACTATCAACAAAATTATCGTAATTTGCCAAAAATTTAGAACTCACCGCGTTCCAGATGACAATTTCCACATTGTACAAGGTCAGTTCATCTCGTGCGAAAAGGAGACAGAGAAGTGACTGATCAATGTCCACAAATCTGTCATTTTCAAGCACATTCCCTGCTTCTTGATCAATGAATTTCCAACAGCGATCGGTCAAATTCTTCAAAAAAAAAAGAATTCAAAATAATCACGAATTTACACATTTCGATACCTTCACACCGTAGAGCAAAGCTTTGTCCAACGCCTGCAGCACATTGCCAACATCCAATTTTGGACAGTTTGCACACGCATCGATCAGTTCGGTAACATCGTATTTGCTGGCTTAAATATATAATTAAGAAAAGATTAATATTCGATTCATGAGAACTAAAATTCATATTAAATCAGGGACATACTATCAAGGATTTGGACTGATTGTGAGGGAATTCTGTTCTGATTTGCAAACATTCTGGTTTTGAAGCTCTGATTTTTTACATTTTGATCTTTCGGTTAGATTTTGTAAAATTCTCCGATAAAATTTTGAGATTTTAGTTTTAGGACTCTTTTTTAATAAATTTGTCATTTTTGTTCTAAATTTATAATGATTTTCAAGTGTAGTCTGTTTTTTTTCTAGACCATACATCGGCAAGGTGTCCCAGCAGTTGGGCCAAATGCGAACCCTCCTAAAAAAAGCTCGCCAGAGGAATTTTTTTCGTAGTAATGCAAAAAACCATATTTGCGCCCACCTGATTTTTTTGCCATTTTTCACTAAAATACATTTCAGTCCTGTGGGGTCGCCGGCGGTCCCGATAAGGGCCGCCGGCGAAAATTTTGAGAAAATTGGTCATTCTTTCGCTATTTTTCTTAAAGAAATTTTAGTCTTATGGGGGCGCGCCGGCGGACCCGATAGGGGCGGCCGGAGAAAAATTGAAAATTTGTACCCATTTTCTGAAGAAATTTTGCTCATTTTAAGAGGGTTCGCACGGAGAAAAATTGAAAATTTGGACCCATTTTCTGAAGAAATTTTGCTCATTTTAAGAGGGTTCGCACGGAGAAAATTGAAAATTTGGACCCATTTTCTGAAGAAATTTTGCTCATTTTAATTGAGGGTTCGCACGGAGAAAATTGAAAATTTTTCCTTCTTTCCCCCACACCCACCGCGGAACAGGACGGTGTGTGGCGAGCCGGTGTGCGGCGGCCAGTGTGTGGCGGCCGGTGTGTGGCGAAGCTCATTAAACCTAAAACTTTTTTGTAAGACTTGTTAGACCAAAATTATAAAAGAGAAAAATGTGCAGAATTTTGTGCTCTATCTTTTGGTCTTTTTAGTTTTTCGAAATTCGAACAAAAAATTCTAAATTTCCACTAAAAACAAGATTTTCCCTTTAAAAGTAGGATTTTTCGAAAAATTTCAACTTTTTCTATGGAAATTCAAAAAAATAAAAATACCAAAAGATAGAGCATAAAATTCTGCACATTTTTGTCTTTTATATTTTTGGTCTAAAATGGTTCAAAAAAAAGTTTTAGGTTTGATGAGCTTCGCCACACACCGGCTCGCCACACACCGGGGTGTACCGACCCACCGAGCCTCCTTTCCCACCCCCAACCCTTTCCCCACCCCCGACTGCGAACCCTCCCCACCCCTTGCGGCGAACCCTGTGGCCCAGCTGCCCCCCCCCC
>LDKF01000040.1:18376-50428 GCA_001026735.1 Rotylenchulus reniformis
AATAAAATTCTTTCGAAAAAATCGATCAATTTCCTTAAGAAAAAAGTTAAATTTTCAAAAATTTCTCCGGCGGCCCCTATCGGGACCGCCGCCTCCCTCAACAACAATGAAAAATTCCTTCAAAATTGATTTAGTTTCTTAAACAAAAGGCCTAACACTTCGTAATTTTCTCCGGCGGAATATTTAGACCGAATGATCTCGGTTATTTTCTCGCTAACTTTTATTCGTGAATTGGAAAATTTGAAAAAAAATTTACCCGGCGAGCTTTTTTTTATAGGGGTACGCATTTTGGAAAATGTCGGGGCACCTTGCCGACGTATGACCACCAGCACCCTTTAATAGTGTAATTTCAGCAAAAATGATCAAATTTCTTAAGAAAAATGCCCTATTTTCTCTTAAAATTTTCTCCGGCGGCCCCTTTCGGGGCCACCGGCACTTCCTTTTCCCAAAAAAAATTTTCCTGGATCAAAAATTAAAAATTCGAAAAATACCCCTTAAAAACAGATATAGCAGTTGCGAAAAAGCACCCCTAAAAATGACTTTTCAAAAATTTTCTACACGCCCCCCCCCCCGAAACGCTAGACTCGTTACGCCCCTGTCCAGCCCTGACTGGCGCCGGCCTTGTTGTTATAGGATCATCGGTTTCTATTTTTAAAGAAATTATTTAAAAATGGACTTTATTTATTTGCTATCGAGTTCTTAATCGGAAAATTCAATTGAAATTTATATTTTTATATATTCTATTTCTGTCATGCAAATTTACATTTTTCAACTGACAAGTGAATTTAATTTCTTAGGTTTTGTTATCGAGCTAATAACTCCGGATCGATTTGAAATTGATTTTTCAAATCGATCGAAAAACCCGAACAAAATTTTTTAATATTTTAGCAAAAAACCTTGTGGATTGCATCGTACATAGAAGCCCAGATAGCGGGTGCTGGACTGCTTGTCCACCTCGCACTTCACCACGATCTCCCATGATAATTGCTGAATCACCACGGGTTCACTGGATCGTTGTTCTCCAACTGTTCGCTCAAAGCGGGAGAATTCGTTGACTTTGAAGTAAATACGCTTCTGATCCAACATTATGATACCTCAAATAAAAGTTAAAGATCTAAAAATTATATTAATTTAAAAAATCCTTAAAAGTTAGAATAAAGTTGCAAAATTCAGATGCTTCTATTTTATTATCGGTGCTATATCGTTTCAGCGAAAAACGTCAAAATGTGCGTTTGTAGAATTAGTTATCCTTAAAACTTATTTATTCTTTTTAGTTTTTTGATTTTTCTTAAAAAAGTTCGATCTTTGTCAAAATTTTTGAAAATTCGTGTTTTTCGACAAAAATTAATTTTAGGAAAATAAATAAATAAAAAGACCATTCGAATCAGCATAAAATTCTGAACAATTTTGCTTTTTATATTTTTGATCTAAAAAGTCTAACAAAAAAGTTTTAAGGAGTATAATTCCTACGTGTATTGGCGCTTGCTCATTGTGGCGTTTTCCGCTGAAACGACTCATCAGCACGTCTATTATCATATTATCAATATTCAATTTCTATCAAGCAAATTTTTATTTTTTCGAATGAATAGTATTGTAAAAAACGGAATTATAAAGGGCGGTTTTTTCGTATTTAGCATGAAAATTTTTAGTCTGATTATTGAAGCGATTGTTTTAAAATTTCAAAAAGAAAAACGAGGGAATGTGGAAAAGCAGTTGTGATTTTAGCGATTTTAGCGGCTTATTAGCGTTTTTTGCGTTCGCTGCGGCGTCTGCGGCTCACGCATT
Source organism: Rotylenchulus reniformis (assembly GCA_001026735.1). Taxonomy (NCBI): domain Eukaryota; kingdom Metazoa; phylum Nematoda; class Chromadorea; order Rhabditida; family Hoplolaimidae; genus Rotylenchulus; species Rotylenchulus reniformis. The sequence goes on from LDKF01000040.1 coordinate 20,162, forward strand.
TTTTTTGCGTTCTCTTTCTCTGCGCTCACGAGTCGCAAAAACCCATAAAGTTTGCGGTTTTGCTCACCCCTAGTTCTCATAAGACATAGACAGAGAAAATAATTACGGCGTAAACACAGCATTTGAATTTCCTGGAGAGAATGTGAAAAAAACGCTTAATATATACTAGTATATAAAGGATATGATTCAACTCTAGTTGTGTATGTATAATCTGAATTATTTCGCTTCGATAAAATGACAAAAATCCATAATGCTAAAAATGAAAAATTTATCCTTTATATACTGCGGTCGCCAGAATGTGGCCGAGTTCCAAGACTTTCGGAGGTCGGATGTCCAAATAGGAAGGAAAAACAAATCCTCCAATTACAATTACACTCCATGAAAAAAATGTGTAAAATTTTAAGACCCCACCTTTGGCCTTTTCGGTTTTTCGAATTTCCTGAAAAATTTTGAGATTTTCAAAAAACATCGATTTTTTGCATTTTTTCGAAATTTCAAAAATTTCAAATTTTTTCAGGGAAATTCGAACAACCAAAAAGGCCATTTTTTACTTTTCATAGTTTTGGCCTAGCAATGTCTAAAAAAAAGTTTTTGAATGAAGGGAAGTTTCTGTGTTCTAATGAACTGGGTTCTATTGACCTGCTGACCCCGTTTCCATAAGATCCTTCTCTGAACGAATTTACAGTGTCTGTCAATCAGGGCTGGACGCAATCGGATTTTTTTCATCCGCAACCCGCAATCCGCAATTCGCAATCAAGATTTTTCATCCGCAAACCGCAATCCGCAACCCAAAAAAGGCCGCAATTTCCGCAATCCGCAACCCGCAATTTTTTGAAAAAATTAATTGCACTTCCAAAAAATTTCAAAAAATCGATTTATAAAAATATAAATGTATATTGATAAAAAAAAGATTTTTTGGTGATAAAAGATTTATAGATTGATAATGAGCAAAATTTAAACATTTGAAAGAAGAATATTGTGGTGAAGAAATAGTAACATTTCTAAATTTTCGGGCAAGAGACTTTTCCTGAGATCACTGACTATGATTCCTGCTGAAGAAAACAAACGCTCACTTTCAGAACTAGTAGCAGGGGCAGAATGAAATTTTCGAACTAATTTCCCTAAAAGTGGCCATTTTTCTGAATTAACCTTCCAGTAATCAAATGGATTGGCCTTTATCTTCAGTCTTTTGTCACGCAAATATTCATTTACTTCGAGTTCTGCTTTTTTTCGTGCTTCGATGCTAGGTGGACTCGCAATGGGCGCCTTAAAAACTTATTTTGAAAAAAATCAAAATATAATTACTTACGTAATAAGTAAATTCGGCGGAACCCACAATATCTTTTTCGAATTGTGAAAAAATTCCTTCCTCAGAACTTTCACTGGTGCGATTATTTGCCACAAATAGTTCGAGATCCCCCTTAAAAATTTCTCAATTTTTATTATAAAATAATTACGTTAGGGTTTTGTATTTCTTCTGCTGCCGTTATTACCCATTCTCTATATTCATCAATCCGAAGTTGATCAAGGTAAGGGGCTGTTTTGAAACGGGGGTCTAAAAATGTTGCAATAACAAATTCTTTTCTGTCATCGATCCCAGAAAATCTCGCTTCCATTGACTCAATAATTTGTGATTTAGCCTTAGAAAATTTTTCTTCTTCGTTTTTGCGTAAAATATGGATAATTGTCTAAAATTTGTATGTTGAATTTCATGAGTTAGTAAGAAATATTACTCGGTAAAGAGGGATTATTATTCCAATTGAACTTTCTTTATTTTGTAGTTCCATCGTTGCCTCAAAAATCGGTTCCAAAATTGATTTTATAATACCTTAATAATATTTTGTAGTCAAAATAGTATAAAAACCCGAACCAAAAAATTTCCATTCATCTGAAGAAAATGTAGGCAATTCAGCATGATCGACTGACAGTAAAGTGATTGCAGTTTTATTTTTGATGAAACGATCAATCATCAAAAACAACGTATTCCAGCGCACCTAAGAGTTAAAAAAAATATAATAATTCATATTATATTATACCTCAATATCTTTGACTAAAGCAGTAACGGGTAAATTTTCGATTTGTTGAATATCGACAAGTTCTGTTGAAAGATTCCGTGATTTTCTGACTTTCCTGATGAATTTCTTAACCCGTTCTATTAAATTATCAAAGGAATCCTCAGCACAGGGCCGTCGCCAGGATTTCCTGACGGGTGGGGCTGAAATTTGGGGTCGCCGACGAGCAAAAAAAAAAAAAAAAAAAAAAAAACGAAGTTCGGCGGCCCCTTAGGGGCCGCCGGAGAAAATTTCGCGTTTTTAGACCTTTTTCTTAAGAAAACTGGTCAATTTTTGCGCCCGGCGGTCCCGACAGGGGCCGCCGGAGAAAATTTTGCAAGTTTGGGTCCTTTTCCTTAACAAATTTGACCATTTTTGCTTTGACAAATTTTTTGAAGAAATTTCTTTGAATTTAGGGGGTGGCGGCGGCCCCGATAGGGGCCGCCGGAGAAAATTTTGAAAATTTGGATCTTTTTCTTAAGAAAATTGGTCAATTTTTTATTTTTCCGTGGGCTGACGGGGGGGGCTTTAGCCCCTGCCTGCCCCCCCCTGGCGACGGCCTTGCCTCAGCATTATATAAGCGCAAACCATCTCTGACACACTTAATTAAAAAATTGATGCTATAATTACTAATAATCATACCAATTGCAATAAATGTGCAGTGCAATCAACTGATTTGACTCCTAAGTCTCGTGTCACTTTTTTCATAGTATTTTCGGTGTCGCGAGTAATCGAAAAAATTTTATCGGTTATGCCATATTCCGAAATGTTCGATTTCAATAAAGAAATAATGGCATCCGCGGTGTGCCGACCTGATTTCATTTTTGTTATAATTTTACAAATTATTTTAATTCATACCTTTTATGGGTTTTGCTCCTATGATACGGAAATCTGGTCGAAAATTTGCATCAAGAAAATGACATGTAAGTGATATTATAGAATGTTTATTGTCCTTTGATGTCCAACCATCGGTAGTCAATGAACAAAATTCTATTGACTCCAGTTCGTGTATCAATTTTGACTTAATTTTTAATTTATTATTATAATAAAAATTATATTAGACCTTAATTTCGTTGTGGAGTTCTGGCAATTCATACTGCGAAAAATGCTTTCTTCCTGGCGGAGAATAATTCGGCTGTAAAATCTGACAAAATTTGCGAAATTCCTCATTTTCGACAAGTTTGAATGGCTTTGCAGAAGTCGCCAGAAATTCCATTAATGCTCTGTTTGCCCTGAGAGTTGACGGACCATCAGCATCCCATGGTCTGAAAAAATTTAATATTTGATCTAGTACGAAAATACATAGCTACCGTTTTGCTCTTAATGATAAAACAATGGGTGATGGTTCGGGTATAGTTTCATTGATATCTGGTGGCGGCACATCTGTAGACGAACAAGCCTCAGAAAAAGCGTTTGCAAAAGACCGTTTTAAAGGGTTTGATTGAAGTGATTTCTCTTTTTGTGCTTTCTGCTTGGAAATATATTCCTCACGTTGTTTGAAAAGTTGTGGGTGGTGATTTTGTAGATGCGTTGAAAGTGGAAAAGTGCTGCGGGATTTATTCAAAGTTTTCTTATAATCACATTTTTCGGCTTTACACGTTACTATTCCTTTCACTTTTTCGTTGAAATAATAAAACCAATTTGCAGGAGTTTTTGACATAGTTTTATCAGCTGAAAATTTAAATAATACTTATTATTAAGAGGAAGAATATAAAAATTGAACATATATCACAGCAGGATGGCATTTAGTGAAAAAAATCAAAAAATTATTCATCATTAACATTGTTTTTTCATACCAAGATCTTAATAAAAATTCAAAATTTCGCGAACTTAGGGGTGCTTAAAATTGCGGATTTTTTGCGGATTTTACGAAAAAATCCGCAACTCGCAATCCGCAATCCGCAACCCAAAAAAGGCCGCAATTTCCGCAACTCGCAATCCGCAATCCGCAATTGCGTCCACCCCTGCTGTCAATGTTATCTCTCACATTTCCTTTTTTTCCTCGTCGCGAAAAGATAATATAACACAGAAGAGAAAATCATTCGCATCCAAAGTTCCATTAATCCTAGAGCAAAGAAAATGAGCATTATGCGTCTCTGACATTTACTATAGAACAGCGGGCTCAGAAAGACCGAATTCTGTAATTTTTTTTGTTTCGTATTTTCGTTCATTAATTTTCACTTTGAATTTACTAAAATGATTCTAGGGTCTTTTAATCAGCCGAGTAATATTTCTATTAATAAATTTTTGGAATTTTCGAGGCGAAATAATCAATATTTATTTGCCCTTATTCTCTATAGGCAATGAAGAGAAATCATAAGAGTATGCAAAATATATTATTTATGGTCATTTGGTGTCTGTGCTATTATTGGAAATCCATTCTTCAATATTTATCACAATATTCTTTCTATAGATTATAATAAACATTGAATGGTTTTTCATTTTTATAACCATTTTTTTCATCAATTTTTAGGCATTTTAAATATAAAAAACGCGTCCAAATTTTTTAGAAAAAATTATTCTAATAAAAATTCAAATTCATTTCATAAATGGCATTCAATTTGCTTCGAAATTTTTTATTTTTCTCAATTTTCGCCCTTCTACAAGCATCGGATTTATTTTAAAATGTCAAAAATATGGTGGAAAGTTGGTAATTGAGCCCAAATTATTGAGTTTTGGCCGTCAACCCAAGCTGGACATTGATTTTCTGTTGAAAAATGGCCAAAAGTGCCATTGTATAGAGGTAATCGATCCGGAAAGCTATGATCGCGGATTTTTGGCACTTTAATCAAAGTAATTTTTAAAAAAATATGGAAATTTTTAATCAAAATTTGCCATATTTTATCATTTATTTTTAAAAATGTATTCTAAAAAAATTATTATAATTAGGACATTTGTTCCAACTTAATAATGTGCTGATAAGATATTAAGGTAATACTGCAGTTTGTACCCCCCCTTTTTTGAAAAAAATTCGAGGACCTAAAAATGGTCCAAAATCACATCCTAGGGTCAGTTTTTGACGCAAAATCCGAATCTGACGTCCATTTTGACGTCCTGCGTCATCTGACGCAACTTTTTGACGTCGGAAATTTTTGACGTCAAAAATTTTGATGTACCAAAAATCCCTCAAAATGACGTCCTAGGGCCAGTTTTTATTTTTAACGCTGAATCCGAATCTGACGTCCATTTTTACGTCCTGCGTCATCTAACGCAACTCTTTGACGTGTGAAATTTTGACGTCAAAAAATTTTTTTACCAAATATGACCCGGCTATCCTTCATAATGCGTGGGGTGCTTAGGCAACCATACGGTTCAATAGGTGCGGGCTGAAAGATTATTTATTTTTAACTAATAATTTTAATGTTGAGGCGAGCCCAACAGTAAAATTTCTAGTTAAAAATAAATAATTTTCAGCACTCACCTATTGAACCGTCTAGCTACCATTACTATAAGCCGGTTAAATACATTTTGCATTTTCTCTTTGTTTTCATTGATTTCTATGCATAAAATTAAATTTTGGTAAAAAAAAATTTCGACGTCAAAAAATTTTCGACGTCAAAAAGTTGCGTCAGATGACGCAGGACGTCAAAATGGACGTCAGATTCGGATTCTGCATCAAAAACTGACCCTAGGATGTGATTTTGGACCATTTTTAGGTCATCGAATTTTTTTTCAAAAAAAGGGGGGGTACAAACTGCAGTATTACCGATATTAATTTATGTTTTTTTTAATTTTGTAATAAAATTATCAAAAATTGATTTTTTTTATGAAACATCACCATTGAGCCACGTTAGCTCAGTTGGTAAAGCGTGAGACTTTTAATCTCAAGGTCAGGGGATCGAGACCCCTACGTGGCTTCCATTTTTTTAAGTTTTCATCAGCTGATGGAAACAAAGAATTTTGCTGAATTGTATTTTCGTATTTACAACTTTTTTCATCAAAAAATCTTCCATAAATTGCATAAATTAATTTATTAATTAAAGGAAAAAATTATTTATGTTTTAGAGTATTATCCTGGCCAAGAATCCGGCACTCATGGTCCGGCATATGGACTTTGAAATTCCGGAAAATTACAAAACTGGACTAGAATGGATTTTTCCAAAGTTGGGTAACATCTATGGCACCGAGAAAGTGGTATTTTTAAAGAATTAATCAATATATTATTAAAAATATCTCTATTTTGAAATTTTTTGCTTAGGAGAAAAAGTAAAAAAATATATTTATTTTCAAGCTGTTTTTTAATTGTTTTTCGAGAATTTTTAATAATTTCGCCCAATTATTTAGATCTTCGGGGCTTCCTGGCTTCTCCTTTCCCGTGCCTACCTCTCCCATGACCGAAACTTCATTCTTTCTCGTTACTCAGTTTCAAACCCGAAAAATGGCGCCAAATTTGAACTCAAAATCGTGTCGATACGCTCAAATGCTCAAATCGATTTGCAGAAATCCGTGTTGTCCTTGGGCCGTGAGAAGATCCGGAAGATTATTGTGGAAATAGCTAAGGCAAATTGATTACAGTGAATTTCCCATATTTATACCGTATTTTTGTAAATTCTTTTTGTGTAAAGCATACACCATGTTTGAATTTTATTTTGTGTTTAGACAATTTAAATTATCGTAAAGCATTTTTTGAACTTTTAAAATCATTAGAAGCACATAATATATCGAAAAAGCCATTCATTTTGAGGATTTTTTATTTTATCATTTTCTTTATCAATCCTTTGTAATTTTCGTCATGGAACAAATATAAGCTAGTAATGGAAATGAAATTTTTTAAATTAAATTCACTCCTCATGGCTAAAATTACTATTATATTTAAAATAATTTTTTGAAACCTGAATGAATTGAATGACTAAAAGGTTCGAAATAATTTCGAAAAATTATATGCAAAAATCTTTTATTTTTAAATTTTTATTCTTATTTAGCAAATGTTTTCACTGATATAATTAATCTCTTTTATATTTAATTTTCATCAAATAAATAAAAACCAAGAATATGAGATAGTATGTTTTCATGGAGATAGCGGGAAAAGAAGACAGAACAAAGTGAGAGAGTTTGGTGAAGAGTGGAGAATTTCTCGCCTACTAATGCAATCCAGCGAAAAATAAATGCATTTTCCCATTGTGAAAAGTACCCACGGCAGTAATGGTTACTGGATAGCGGAACTATCCGGTGCTACCATAGAATTTTTGGAACGTGGGATCGGGAAAATCCCACTTAAATTCACGTTAGTTTTTTAATTTAAATTATATTTAAAGAAATTTCTGATTTTGAACTCTTTGGTTATGAAAAAAAATTTCGTAGACCTATTACTTAAGTATTTATATATTTTTTATTATTAGCTTTTTTGGTGAGGGTCCAAATGATTTTCAGCAAGACAATGAGATTCGAGATTTTGAAAGAAAAATTGTAAATGGAAAGAATTTCGCCTATATGTAAAATGAGATTTTTCTACTATAAAAATCGACAATTTATTTTATAAATTTTTATATAAAGATGAAAAACGTTCAAATTAGAATTTTTCTCGCAAAGCCATGATTTTGCTAATATTCCATTTATTCATTATTATTAGAGTTTAAATTGATCAATGATCACTTGTCAGGCCATCTTAGACATTTAAATACTGTACATTTTGGACATTTTAGTCCCATTCTACGGTAGGAATCTGGTCAATGATCCGTAGCGCAGAAGCTTGTTGCCGTACTTTTTAGCCTTCCCTTTTCGATCGCCACCAGCATTGATCTGATCACTTTCGCTTCTCACCAACTTTCGATGACTTCCTTCTCCGACCAATTGATCAGTCTAAAAAATTATTTTTTTTAAAGAATTACCTTTTTTCTTACCAATTATACCGAAATATATCAATGTTTTAACTGTAAAAATTTCATTTTTATCAAATTACATAATTTTTAATATAAAAATTCAATTAATGCAGTTTTTATCCTCCTTTTAGACCAATTACCTCGTATCTAAATTTATTTTAGGACTATTTTTGGTTATATAAATGTTTATTTTTCGATCAAATTGATCAAAATATGGCAATTTTTGATATTCTATTTTTAATTTTTTGTCTATTTACAATTCAAAAATATTATTTTAGATACCGGATTCTGTTCGACCCAAATCACTGATTGGGCCGGTGCCACATCGATGGTCGGCGGATTGGCACCAACATCGATTTCGAACTGCAGACCCTGGCCAGGCCATAGATACTGATTCAGACTCGACGGAAGTTTGACATTGATTCGATACCAAATGGACACAGTGCCGTCAGATCTGAAAATACCAAATTTCGAAAGGAATAACATCCCAATTATTAGGTCTGTATAATGACATTTCGGAGGTTAAAATATTGGGAAAGATTTATGTTTTTTTTTAAAAAAAAGGTAGCATGACCACACCAAAAATCATTTTGTCCATTTATCATAGCTTCATTTATTAGACCATTTTTAGGCCAAACATAACAATTTTAGATCTAAGACAGCAATATTAATTTATAGAAGATGTTAAGAAAAAAATAAATTTTCCGAATCCAATAGCTATCTTTTTCGACTTTTTTGTTCGACTTTCGGTCTAAAATTCTCAAATTCGAAAAAATAAATAGGTATAAAATAATTATGCGTTTTAAACCAAAAAAGACCTTTTGACGCCATATTCGACAACCACGCGGAAGCTGTTGATCAGCTCATGCATGCTCCATTGGTTCCAGCCGCACTTGCTCCAATCCATCACGAAGAAGGTCAGATCGGGTTTCGGTTCAAAAATAAAATAATCGAATTAAAAAGTTTACAAAATTCTAAATTATTTTAATTGCCAAAAAAATACAAATGGGGCTAGATGATACATATGAATTGGCCTATGACTAAAATATGCCAAAATAAAAAATAATCCAAGTGGAAATAAATACAATAATATTGCCAAAAAATCAGGGAAGTGAAAAAAATAGTTAAAATGGCAAAAAATTCTTGGTATAGTAAATGTCAAAAAGGCAAAAAGATTTAAATTGTCAAAAATAGCCTATAATCACCCAAAAATGATGCAATAACCTCATAGAACACTTAAAAATGATTAAAAAGTGACTTTACAAAAATAAAATAGTGAAATTTGAAGGTAAAATGGTCAAGAAATAAAAGTTTGTCAAAAATTTCATAAAGTAATCCAATATGGAAAAAAATCGGCATAATGGCCCAAAGTCATAAATAGTTTAAAATTTAGACTGTCAAAAATGGACCAAACTGACAATATTATCTTATTGGTCCAAATGAGAATAAAATGGTCAAAAAAATCGTCTAAAAAAATTTTCAAAAATAGAGCAAAATTGCATTTAAATTTTTACAAAATTTCATTAAAAATTTTGCAACCTCCTACGGGTCCCATGGGACGTGCAGAACATTCCATGGACACAAAATTTAGCACTTTTGCACGCAGAATCCTGACATCGCTTCTCTGGCCCCCACTGTTTTTCACAACGAATACCGTACCTTCAGGCTCCGCATCCTCGATGTCAAACCTCTTCGGCATTTTCGACGTTTTTGGCATTTTGGCTGTCTAAATTCCCTTTTTAATGCAGGAAAAATTTTTATTATTACATTTTTTGCTGGACCTAATTTCATAGAAAAATATCTTTTTAACGCTCGTTAGTCCTATAAAAATTGTAAAAAATAATATTTGAGTTCAAAATTCATCAAAAGCATTCTTTAATGCAGTTTTCACTTAATTATTTTCAAAAAAAAGTTTACCAAAATGATAGAATAATTGATGATCAACATAAATATTATATTGCAATAGATAATAGACACCATCATAATGGCTGATATCTGCTGAAATCACCATATTTACTAAAGCAATGTATTAAATAAAGAGAATTGATATGATTGATTGATTGATTTATTTGCCATGTAGGCATCGTCCAGAAAAACATTCAAATAATAGAAAATACAACAAAGACAAAAGCACGAACTCGAAAATGTGAAAATTCAACAAAATAATGTCCATGGGATCATGATCCGGGTGTAGGGCGTGATAAAAATGGATGAAGATCAATAGAATCCAGAAGTTTGATAAATTCTTTTGGCGAAGATTTTCGAATTTTAGCTGGTAACTGAGAGTATAGCCTTGGGACTTTAATGAAGAATGAGTTAAATCTAATCTGATTGCTGACCGCTGGAACAAATATCTTAAATGTATCATTTCTAGTTTTCGTTTCTTTAAAGATAAATGTATTTTTATAATCAATTTTAACAAAGTCAAAAAGCGATTTATGAAATAATATTAGGTCGGCTTTAAATCTTCGTATTTCTAATGATTCTAATTTAAAATGTTCAAGAAGCTGAGTGTAATTCGGAATTTGTGTATGAGGTTTTGATCGCCTAAAAACTATTCTCAAAAACGTTTTTTGGACATTTTCCAAATGATCAATGTCTTTTTGGAAGTATGGATTGAAAACTGAAGAGGCAAATTCCACAATCGGCAAAACATAAGTTTTATATAACGATATAAGAACCGAGGGATTATTTGATCTAATACTTCTTAGAATAGAAAACAGTATCCTTTTAGCCTTACCAGAAATAATTTTTATATGTTTTTCCCATTTGATGATGTAATGATGTTGAACCGGATGAAACCATAATGAAATTCTACCATGAGATTGAATAGAAGCTATAATGATATTATTATCCAAGGTGAATAGAAGGTATAATGGTTTATGAAAATTAAAAATAATTTTTAGATTGATTCAAGATGCCAGAAAAATTACAAATATATATTTCTTTAAAGAAGAATTTTCCACAATTAAAAAATTGTTTTATAATAATTTTTTCCTTCTCAAAATTCCCGATAATTAATTATTGTAAAAATATATTTTTCTCATATAAAGAAATTTTGACATGATTTTGGCGTGATCCGGTCCTAAATTAGAAATTATAGTATCTTTTCTCTGGATTCATCTAGACTATAGAACAGAATAGTATTCTTGACAGCAAAATGAAGGCAATCAGATATTATGAAGGTGGTGGAAGCTATAAAGATATTCCAATGATTGAGGATATAAAAGCACAAGGGTATTTGAACTTTAAATAATACTGGTCATAAGGAAATTAGCGAGTTAAATGGACGATATTCTGAAATGATTCATATCGCCATTCTGGATTAATGTGTTTTTTTTTAATTATTTGCATTTACCCAATAGACAATTATCGATTATAATATACCCTCAACAAACACTTCCTTCCTGTGGAAATACCTATTAATTAATTATGAATTATGATAATTACTGAAAACTTCTATGCACGTATTGGACTTTGTACTTTTAAGGTTCAAAAAAAATTTTGTAAAATTTTTGAACCAACTTTCATTTAAGTAATTTTTCGATTTAAAAATTTTAATCTTGGCAATAATATTCTAATAATATTCTAAAACTTGGCAATAATATTCCTAAGAAAAAAAGTGAACTAGAGAATGAAAAAATAACAGCAAAAATCCTATTCCATTCGAAGTCCCAGAATCAAATGGGTAGTTTTTTAATATGTAAAGAAAAATTCTTAAAATATATTTTTGAAAAATCATAATTTTTCACTATGCACCAATTTGTTGACGCATTTAGTATTTATAAAAGTTATCTTTTAATTAGCAAAAAATCCATACTATTGATAAATATCTAAAATTTCCCTAATCAGTAAATGGTTGTGTTAAATATTTAATAATATTTTTTAAATCATCATGAACTTCTGCTGGTTGATTTTTATGCAATTATAAAATTCTATCGATTTTTGTTGAAACTTTTTTGGCTTAATCGTCTCGGAAATTCCCCCAATAATAAGGGCGTGGGAATATTCTTCGTCAGTACAAAAATGCATTATTCCCCAATACCATTGTCTACATTATTGGATTCCTTGGCACACTTTCATTTATTTTATTCATCATATTTTTGCTATTATTTATCCTTTTAATATTTTGATCTTTTGATTTATTTTGGTCCAATTTCATAATATAGCCATATTTTCCATTTTTATCTTTTTTAAAAATTGGAATATTTCTTTCATTTTTATATCAAGCTATCATTTTTTGTCAAAACGATGTTTTTGTCTTTTTTAGCTTTTTAATATATATTTTTTGGCCATAATATTTTGCAACTCGTAAATCCCAAGAGTTCAAATGTACAATTTAGTGCTTTCAAAAACAAAAATTGGCCCGAATTCCCTCGAGTTCCAATTATTCACGCTTTTACACTCAATCACCTCTCAGCGCATAATAATGATGCCAATTATTTTTGGCACGCAAATCTTCTCATCCCCTCCTTTTCTTGCGCATATAAAGCAGAAATTGCGCAATAAATGACATCAAAAAATTTATTTTTATATTTTAATGATAGATGGACAATTTTTCCAATTTTAATAAGTGAATAGAAGCCATTAATGATTTTTTAACAATTATGAATATGAATACAAAGCATAGTCAAATGCTCGAATTTGAATAAAAATTACATTGGAATTTTTATTTTAGGGGCGCTAGAATTAATTCGGTATAACACCGAAAGTAACGAGAAGTTCAATAGAACATAGACGCCATAATGTTTGTTTAAACCTAAAAAAATAAAGAATGAAAGTTATATAATTTATGATTTTAATCAAAGAAAGCAAAAGTGTCTGTTGATTATAAAATAAAAATAAATTAAAACATTTTTTCTAAAATTTTTCAAAATAAAAATTTGATGAAATAAATATTAAAAAATAAATAAATATTTTAATTCGTTTTGAGATGAACTAATGATTTTTGTTCACTCCTATGAATGATCCTTATCCAAGTTCATTGATATTTTTTAAATTGAATCATATCCCTATCCGCTTATCATTGATCTTTCCAACCATGCTCTTCGTTTTATGATTTTTTCCAAAGCTAAAAAATTGAAAATTCTTGACAAGCATGGACTAACAAAAATTTCCGTTTTTACTTTTTAGGCCTAAAAATGTCACTTCGTCACAGATCACCAATTCACCGCAGCTGGAACGGATAATATCGCGCCCGTTGGTCACTGGCCAGGAATTCGACAATGAAAGGTAAATAAAAAATATTTTATTTATTTATTTTCGGTTTTATCTGACTATTTACTCTATCCTAAAAATAAAAAATTTTCAATATTTATCCTATCTTTTATTCCATTCCTATAATCAGAGGACGAATTTGATATAAAATAAAACAAAAATTTCTATTAGGTAGCTAAATACAAAATGGTATAAGTCCACCAAAATTAGTCTTCTGTGAAAGTTACGGCCAAATAATTGAAGTGACCAATTTAACGGTATTTTTGCCATAATTTGTTTACAATTTGGATGGACTTTTTCCCATTATATATAGCTGATGAGTTTTGGCATTAAATTAATTTCTTTTGGTTGCAATTGAATCGAATTATATATAAAGAATGGCGCTCGAATGGCTCCCTTGCATCTAGCCTCTAGATTTTTTTTACTATTTTTATCCTTCTTTGGCATAATTATTAGGATGTATGTAATGTATACCCTATCATTATAAGTGACCAATTTAACGGTATTTTTGCCATAATTTGTTTACAATTTGGATGGACTTTTTCCCATTATATATAGCTGATGAGTTTTGGCATTAAATTAATTTCTTTTGGTTGCAATTGAATCGAATTATATATAAAGAATGGCGCTCGAATGGCTCCCTTGCATCTAGCCTCTAGATTTTTTTTACTATTTTTATCCTTCTTTGGCATAATTATTAGGATGTATGTAATGTATACCCTATCATTATAAGTGACCAATTTAACGGTATTTTTGCCATAATTTGTTTACAATTTGGATGGACTTTTTCCCATTATATATAGCTGATGAGTTTTGGCATTAAATTAATTTCTTTTGGTTGCAATTGAATCGAATTATATATAAAGAATGGCGCTCGAATGGCTCCCTTGCATCTAGCCTCTAGATTTTTTTTACTATTTTTATCCTTCTTTGGCATAATTATTAGGATGTATGTAATGTATACCCTATCATTATAATAAATCTGAAAAATGAGTGAAACCCATGCAAAAAACTATTTGTCCTTCGGTGGGGACAGAAATAAATTGCCGCCGTCGCCGCCTGTTCCGCGCCGTTCATAAATATTGGATTAACACCCCACCCTTCCGCCGGCGGACGGGGACCCCTTAGTAAAGCTTTGACGGACTCCGCTCAAATGTGTGCCGCTTCAATTTCAGCGGTCTTTTATCCGCAAAGTTGCGGGGGACGGGAGAATAAACTTTTTGGAAAGTTCCGGAACGAATTCATTTCACAATTCCAACCAACGATTTATGGTTTAGAATGAAGATAATTTCTAAAATGCCACTTGATTTGTAAATTTTGTCTTTTGCAACATTGGCAAAAATTTTCGATTCTCCTCCGTCTATATCGGAATCTAAGGATCCATTATCTTTGTATTTGTTTTTTGAAATCCATATGAATTTTTTCCTTCGAATCCATTATTTTTTGATATCAGATAAATAAGATGAATAATAATTTTTGAATTGAAAATTTATCATTCCGATACATTTGTTAATCTGAAACTTCTAATACCTAATCATCCATACATTTTTGGTCAAAGACTCTTTAAATTTATTGGGTTTTTATCCTAAACTTTATTAAAGATTGATTTTTGCCTAAGTTCTCAAATTTTCTTGCGGAAATTTATGCCTAATGTTTAAATTTATTTCAAAGGGTTCAATTGCAAATTTTTAAAATAAAGTTATAGGCTTTAGCCGCTTCTTCTTTTTCTCCTAAATTTCCACTTAAGTGTAAACAGGAAGAACTCTGCCATGCCTAATGAGGACCTTCCCCATCTAATTTTAGTCTTCAAATTCATTAGGCCATGGGAGAGAGGCTAAATTTGAACTAAAAAATTAAAACACCAAAAATTACACATCCCAAAACTTGGGGAAAAACGCATAAATGCCAAAAAAAATAAAAAATATTTATCTAAAAACTCGAGAAAATTTTTTTTTCCGGGAATGAAAAAGGCCAATAAATTTTAATAAATGGCCCAAAATGCAAAAAGGAAATGATAAAATACTAGTTTTTTAGCCTTAAAAAAATTAAAATTTTGAAAAACAATTGAAAATTGATTAAAATCGTCAAATGCATCAAATTAATTTGTCCTAATTTGGCCATAAATTCCCCGGCCAATTCCATTTCCTTGGACAAATGTCCGCGGCCCCTAAGTCTATGCTTCCTCCCAAAATCAATTTGTGCCGAAAATTCGCCTCCATTGTGCCGAAATGGCCAAATGCGAAACGAAATTGAATCCCCGCAGAGGGAGGAAAGAAAAATCAATCAATTTATTTGTTTATTCATTTAATTTTTTCCTATTTTTAACAAAATTTTCAGCTGAATTTTCACGAATTTTTCTCAATTTTAATCCCAATAATCGTTGATTTTTTGGGGAAAATAAACAAAAAAAAATTCTATTTTTAATCAATTTTTTCAATAAAATTTTCCCAATTTTCAACAGTTTTATTTTTGGTATTTTCCCCCAATTTTCTTTGATTATCGTTAATATTTTTCTAATTATGCTCGATTTCCACCAATTTTTGATTTTCCATATTTTTTATAAACACAAATTTTTCCAGAATTTTTCGCCAATTTTTTTTCTCATTTTTTGCTCAATTTCTGGGAAAATTCCCCTCGGGGGCATTATCCTCCATTTTCCCACCACTTTTCGGGCTCTAATCCGGTTAATATTGCTTCTGTGCCAAAGGACGAAAAAAAATTAATTTTCTCCGATGGCACAAAATGCCAATACCACACTCAAATCCGGCTCTTTCTTAATCAAAAACCACAAAAAATGAGCTGTCATTAGCATAATGTGACCATTTTTGAAGGAAAAAATTTGAACAAAATTTCACTTTTTTGAATTATTTTTCGTCAACTTTTCAATTTTGAATCATCATCGAATTAAAAAAATTGTGATCAAATTTTTGATGAAAATATTGAGAATTTTCTTTATTTTCCAAATAAAATTAATGTAATGGTGGGTCTTTTTTTTATTAATTTTTCCTCTGAAAATTTGTTAAAAAAATTTTTCTTTTTTTATTTATTTTCCGCAATAATATTTTATGAACTTTGTTCTTTCCCCTCAATAAATTTGGCATTTTGTCAATGCCATTTGTTCCTTTGGGAATAAAAATTATTTTCTGATGGATTAAGTGGACCTTGTCTTGGACCACCACTACAATCTTTGGCCAAAAGAACATTTTTGTTTTTGCAAAAAAATATTTTCGTAACAAAAATTTCCAATCATAAAATATTTTGAAAAATAAAAAAAATTAATTGATCCCCATTTAAAATATCTAATTGTTTAAAAAAAAATTCTGTATACCTTGAATTATTTTTGCTTTTCGCTAGAAAAATAATTTTAACTACAGAGCTTTTCTTTTTAAATATAATTTTGTTAAGCTAATTTTTTATTTAAAATTCAAAAATTGAAAAAAATCAATTCAAAAAGTGGATTTTAAATTTTTAAGAATCTTTTGTTTTTTCTTATTTAAATAAGGAAATTTAGCGAATTTTTCGAAAAATTTTGGGAGCCCAAATAGACTTTATTTTTCTTATTTTAAGGCCAATTATTTTTAGCTTTGCTTGTTCTGAATAACATTGCTTTTCCATATTTTATCCTTACTTTATTGCCCTTCCCTCGCCCCATAAATTGATCACTCTGATCAGCCAATGTTTTGCCTGTGGCGATGAAATCGATCACTTTCCTCCCTCTGATCACAAAAAGCCAAATGTCACCCTCTCAAAGGGGTCCAAAAATGTGTTTTAAGTCATTGGACCGGCTGTCCCCTCTCGAAGTTTTTTTTATCCGAAACCTTTGGTCGAAAAATAAAAATGCGGAAAATGAAACAAATTCTGTTTAGAAAAATTAAAATCCTAAATTAGAAAAGTTCCAATTATTTTTGAAGTTCGAAAACTCGAAAAATGACTATTTTTAATATCGGAACTTTTATTCATTTTTGTCGCAATTTATTTTCAAGAACTCATAGAATCCGTTTGATATGATGAAATAAATCATATGACCAAAGAAAAGAATAAAAAGGCTTCAACTACAATATATTTTCAGGCGAATTTTTCTATCCATTTTCTATTTTTTTATGTTTTAATAATTTTAGTCATTTTTTATATTGATTAAGGCTAACCTTTTAAGGATGTAACGCATTTTTCCTAAAAATAAAAAATAAAATTAAAAAAATAGAAAAAAACTTCCAGGCCATGTAGGGGTCTCGATCCCCTGACCTTGAGATTAAAAGTCTCACGCTCTACCAACTGAGCTAACGAGGCACATGAGATAAAAAATAATTTATTATTTTATTTGGCAATGGAATTTTTAAGACGAAGTTAACCCCTAATATCTGGAAAATTAAAATAATTTTTATGATGCATTATATGTACATAACATAATAAAATCTGCAAAAATATTAAAATAAAACCTTCGAATTAACCAAAGATTAAAATTTTTGATATATTTATTCAAATCGCACCATTTTTGGCAAAATAATTTTGGCTTTTTCCTGTCAAGAATGAATTTTTCACATTTTCTTAGCAAGATAATGGATTTTTCTTTTTAATGAAATTTGATTCCTAAATAGCAATTGCGTGTTCTGAACCCATTAATGGCCAATTATTATTTTCTTGTAAAATTCGCACCCCATAAGAAAATTACCAAAAATTAAAAAATGTTTTCCCGAAGGAATTCGCTGATGGACAGCGAATACCGGATTGTGCTGAATGTCGGCGGAGTTCGGCACGAGACCTACAAGCACACCCTGAAGAAAATCCCGGCCACCCGGCTGAGCAGGTAAAAATTCATTTATTTGGTTAATTATTAATTTTTAAATTAAAATCAAAAATTTTTGGGAAGGTCAAAATAATCGGTGTGAAAAAAATGCAAGAATTGAAAAAAAAAATTTATCCACCCAATTTCATATTTCACTACTTTAGACTAACGCCAAATCTGGCCAACTACGATCCTGTTCTGAATGAGTAAGCTCCGATTTTCGATAAAAATATTTTTTTTTAATTTTAAGGATATTTCGATTTTTAGATATTTTTTCGACCGGCACCCGGGTGTTTTCGGCCAAGTTTTGAATTATTACCGCACTGGGAAACTCCATTACCCGTTGGACGTATGTGGTCCGCTGTACGAGGAGGAGCTTAAGGTCGGTAAATTTTCTGAGAAAAAAATTGCCAAAAATATTTTTGTTTTCTTTCCATTCATGGACTTCATTGTAAAATATCCCTTTTAGAAAATTATTACGCCATGGTCTATAATTTTACGATATGTAATCCAAAGAAATTGTACAGTATATTATTATGCTTCTTTGCTTTCTCTATATATACATATCTTCTACGAAATTATTTATATTATGGACTTATCTGTAGCCTATAGCTAAATTATATGTACCAAAATTAAATATGATCCATAACAAAATTTTTAGAAGATTATATCAACGGTGTGAAAATTCTGCAAAAATTTTGGAATGAACTTATTTCTTAATATTTCAGAATAACGACAAATCTGGCCAAGAATATAGACTCCATGAAATACGTTTATGTACAAAATACGTTTTGGCCAGATTTGGTGTTAGTCTGAACTCTGAAGTATAAAATATGAAAATTGGGCGGATAAATAAGTTTTCTTTTCAAAATCCTTCAAAAAAAGCTTTTTTTACTCCTTTTATTCAATATTATCGGTTCCATAATTTACATTACACAATTTTTAGTATTGGGGCATAGATCCGAACGAGGTGGAGCCATGTTGTTGGATGACATTTACCCAGCACCGGGACACCCAGGAGGTGTTGCAGACCCTGGACAAGCTGGAGCTGGACGATGAGGCATTGAGGAATGAGGTATTATGAGATTTGGAAAATATCTTAAAAATTCGATATTTTTAGAAAAATAAAAAATTCCTCAAAAATTAAAAATTTGGTCCCAAATTGATTGATCATCAGAAGACCAAATCTGATGCATAAAATTAAAAAATGAAATAAAATAAACAGGAGGAACTGTATCGACGATTTGGCTTGGAGGAACAGTACAAAAATCGGGAACTGGGCTGGTGGCAACGAGTGAAGCCCAAAGTGTGGCGAATGTTCGACGAGCCCAGTTCGTCCACCGGGGCAAAGGTGAACTACACAACAGTATACTTTAAAAGGCATACTGTACCTATAGATACATGATATACTGTACCCTTCATAGAAGAGAGGGACAATAAAGCTCTCTCTTCTATGGGCACTTAAAACGGATAATGATCCCAAAGATTAACCTGAACTTCTCCATGCCAAAAAAACTATCAAAACACATATTTTCAGGAAAAAACATATGGGTGATCGATGCCGTAACTTTTTTTGCATGGTCTTCTTTATCCAAGTTTAGTTTCTTGGGATTTAATGCATAAATAATTAGTATTCTTCTTCAAGTACCGCACCGAGTCCATCTGATATATATAAGAAAATATTTCTGTTCTCTGTTTCCTTTTAACCTTTATATGGTAGATAGTGGCCGTGATCTCGGTGTTTTTCCTGATCTGTGCTATCCTGGTGTTCTGCCTTAAAACACATCCGGGTCTACGAGGTGAATGATCTGTTTATACAATTTGCAAATAATACATTTACCATGTCAAGTTGCCGAAATTGAGGAGCTGGGCCCGGTGCTCAACCATTCCCACTTCCTTAACCACTCCGCCATGGCTGTCGAGCACAAAAAGCCAAAGCCACCGGCGGCAAAACCCTTTTTCAAGTACCGCACCGAGTCCATCGGGGTGGACAAGCGGAACTCGAAGCCGCATCCCAGCTTCCTGGTAACTTGCATAAACAATTATTATATTTTTAAGGAAAAAAGAGACCAAAAATTTTGTGAAAATAGTAGTACCCATAGGAATATACATAGTAGATTTCTTGGAATCCGGGGAAATCCAATAAGAAGATTCCCATAAGTATTTATGATACAGACCGGATCGAGGCGCGATTTTTCGAGAATCTCTTAATCGAGATCGATCTCGAATCAAACATTCCGGTCTCTAATTTATGAATGTATTTATCCTAATCAATGTTTCTTACTATGTAACTTGAGTTATATTTAGGGATTCCTACCTATAGCCATTTTTTACTCAAATCCATGTGCTAATTTTTTCATGGAAAATTTTAGTTTTCGAACCCTAAATATTTTACTATTATTCCCAGATAATCGAGACAATTTGCAATGTGTGGTTCACCATCGAGATTGTGATCAGGTATCCGTTAATATTTTTATTGTAAAAATCTTCTACATTAGGTTCATCACGTGCCCCTCAAAAGTGAACTACTTCAAGGCCCCGGTGAACATCATTGATCTTGTGGTAAAATACAAATTTTAACACAAAATAGATCCAAAATTAAAATTATTATTTTTTAAGATAATACTAGCCCTTAAAAAATTTTCTAGGCCGCTACTTTAAAAATTTAATTTTATTTCACAGGCCACCCTGACCTTCTACATCGACCTTCTGCTTACCACCCGTTTCGGGGCCACTGCGGACTTGGAATTTTTCTCAATCATCCGTATCCTGCGCCTGTTCAAACTCACTCAACACTCCCAGGTAAAGAGAGCTTGGATGCAAGAATTAAATGTTTAATTTTTAAAAAAAAACTGTCAAATATTATGTAATTTGTGAAAATAATTTTTCCAAATTTTAGGGTCTCAAAATACTGCTCTACACATTCAGGTAAAATTATTGTTAAAACATTGAAATGTTTAATTCATAAAGTTTAAATGTCTTATCTATTTTTTTCTTTGTTAAGGGAAAAATTTGCAAAATATGAAAAAAAAGATGCAAAAATCATCTTAATCCATGATGAAATTTCATAGATTTTTTAATATTTTATTTTTGCCAAAATATAAATTGGACACCCTTCAGGGCATCTGCCAAGGAACTGATGTTGCTGGTGTTCTTCCTGCTGCTCGGCATCGTGGTATTCGCATCGTTGATCTATTACGCCGAGCGGATGGAGGACAACCCGGAAAACCAGGTCAGATATCGGCAGGCGGACAACGGTACTAAGGCGTTAAAAAACCGCAGATACCAAATTATTCTAAACTTTGTTAAGCCTCTAGGCCAAAAATTAAAAAAATGGAAAATCATTCAAAGGTTTTAGCCTCTTTATTTGTCTTGGTCTCTTGACAATTTTTAAATTTCGCGAAACCCAATTTTTTAAGAGTTAAAATTTTTATTTTTTTCTGCCTATTAAAATTTAAAAAAATCGCCCATGTTGCCCGTCAAGGCCACCTTTTGACTTCCATAGTGGTCACTTTTTTATCACTTCTTTTCGGCATCCCGTACATCCGCTTTTTAAAATTATTTTTTGGCACATCTATCACTCGTATTTTATTTTTCTATAAACATTTTGGTTTTCTGATCATTATTATTAATAGAGATCGGACCGGCGGTAATACCGATCGGTAATTTTCGGTTTTCGGTAAGGTAATGTCACGAAAATTACTGACCGAAAGATTTTGGATTTTTTCGGTATTTTTCGGTAACGGTATTTTTCGGTAAAATTACCGAAAACCGCCAACCGATGCCTTTGTCCGATCTCTAATTATTAAAAATAAATTCCATACTTTTCAGTTCCATTCCATACCGCTGGGCTTGTGGTATGCCATCGTGACAATGGTATGATATACTGTACACTGTACAATTTCACTGTTTTTCACCCTCTCTTATTTCCATCTATACCGTATCCTTTTTCTCTGCCAATTTTCCTTTTTTATACTTGCCCATGGTGCTCGCTCTTTCTTTCCCTACAGTACCTCCTCATCTTCTCTCTATTTTTTTCTTACTCCATCTCCACTTTCCTCTCTTCTCCAGCTCATTTTCTTGTCAGTTCTCTCTCTTTCCTCACATTACAGTACTCCACCTTCCAGCTTACTCTGTCATCCCATGTTTCCTTCTCTAATCTACCGTAATCTTTCACCCTTTGTCTCTCCACTTCTACCTTATTATATTATCTTCTCTGCCTTCCTCCTCACTTGTCAGACTACCATTGGCTACGGTGACATGACTCCGCATACCGTAATGGGCCGTCTGATCGGCTCAATATGTGCCATCGCTGGTGTGCTGACCATTGCTCTGCCGGTGCCCGTCATAGTGTCCAACTTTGCCATGTAATTATCATACAAATATATTCTAATGATACATATATAAACTCATAGAGAAACGTACAAATTCCTATTTTCTGGATCAAGAATAGCATTATCAAAAATACGATTCGGGACCAGTAAAGATAATTGGAAAAATCAACCTTTAATCGGCTTATTCTATTTTGGTGCTGTAAGGATTTGGAGAATAAATCGAATACATTTCCCTATTGAATTAACTATGTATTATATTAAAATATATTGATAGCCTATATTTATTTTTGGCGATTCAGGTACTATTCACATACCCAGGCTCGGAGCAAAATGCCGAAGAAGCGTCGCGGAGTGCTGAGCATGGATCAGGTTCTTGATTACATTCTTGATTCGGTTTGCGCCCATTTTCGTCAGCGAGACCTAGGTACATTAGAATGTAATTTTAATTTTGAACTAAGTCCCATGAAAAATAACTGGGTCCTAAAAGATAGCTGGTAAGACCAAATGGAATGACCGCCGTTAAAAGTCTCATTTTTTTATTTTCGAATTATTTTTCTTTTTCTGGGTCAGGTGCAAATGTCGTTTTAGGATAGGGGCGCAAATGTCGGGGGCGCAAATGTCGTTTTGGCTGGTGGGCGCAAATGTCGGGGCGCAATTGACGGGGGCGCAAATGTCGGACACGCTTGATTCTATAATAATAATAATAATAGTGATATACGAATATGAATATACAGCCTATGCAAATCACGGGTCAATAGATAGAATGGATTATCTGCATATTCGAACTAATAGATCACATACAATTGTTCATCATAGCCGCCACTATTCACTGCTACACATATATGCCTATAATCTGTCATATCACTACAGATCAAGCAGCAACAGCCCGGCGGTCCTCCTCCGCCCCATCGTCGGCATCTGTTGCTCACCAACAACGACTCCAACACCTCCTCCCTGCTGTTGATGGCCAACAACGCGGCAACCGCGGCGCATGCGCTGCACAACATGAGCCCGAAGCCATGTTGTCAGCAACACAACCATGGAGGACCGAGTCCGACGCCAAGAAGTACAGCAAGGGCATAAATTGGATCTAAAATGATCCTAAAAAAGTAGAGTGGCCATAAATTGTCTGATAAGACACAAGAATTATTTTAGGATGTTCGGAAAATGTAGAAAATAGGTCAAAAACTGTGTTAAATATCAAAAAAGTCATAAAATAGCCTGAAATGGTCTGGAATGGCGCAAAAAGTAAAAAAAATAGTTCGAATGCAGTCGAATTTGTCCGTTGATGGTCTAAAAAAGTAGTACGAAATTCTCTAAAAGGCTAAAAAGCCGATTTTTGGAGATTTTTTATTTTTATGAAATTTTTACAATTTTGCCAAATTTAGGGGGCGGATCATTCAACCAGCCTACAGTTGTCCAAAATGGTCCCCAAAGGCGGAGACCGAGCTCGGAACAACAACAACCGAAATCGCCACCGAAGAACAACATCAGCAACACAACCGCAACAATCGCGAGCAGTACGGGCATTACCACAACGGCGCTAATCTGAGAGCTTTATTAAGAATTATTAAATTTTTTATACGTATTATTGATTTTTGGAGATCGATTTTTGGCATTAGAAAAGGCCAAAAACAATAAAATGTAAAAATCCGATCTCCATGATGATGAAAACATGTAAATAATAAAATCACCATATCTCGTATTTTATAATGTTTAAATATAAAATAAAATAAACAGATTTGCTCGCAATAAAATTTTTTAAAACTTTTTTTATTTATAGTGCATGAAAATACAAAAAATGAAAAAGGAATAATCCGTAATGGATTCTACAAAATGCAAGATTAGAGATCAAACATCACAGGCCATAATGAGTGTGTGGTGATGAGTGAATGACTGATCAATTTCCACGGCGGCTGATCAAAGAG
Organism: Rotylenchulus reniformis; assembly: GCA_001026735.1. Lineage (NCBI taxonomy): Eukaryota > Metazoa > Nematoda > Chromadorea > Rhabditida > Hoplolaimidae > Rotylenchulus > Rotylenchulus reniformis. Next base: position 44,294 of record LDKF01000040.1, read on the forward strand.
CATTCGTTGGGCTGGCCATAGGCGAAACTTATAATAATATTGTGATAAAACAGGGTTTCCAACTCCCAAGACCACTAAATAAGGACACCAGGGTCAAAATCTAAGATTTTAGGGTCAAAAATAAGGACACTTTTAAAAACGCATTTTTTTCGCTGATATCAAATAAAAAATCGAATTCTTTATCAAATTAATGATATTTCTCAACGGAAAGTATTTTTCCAACAGTTTCAATCACCAAGAATTCAATTTCTTAAGAAATTGATCATTTTTGATGAAAATTCATTAAGAGGGGTGCCGTGTCGGCGGTCCCGATGGTGCTATGGCGTTTTAAAAAAAGTGCCATAATGGGCGTTTTAAAAAAAATGCCAAAATTCAGTATGTTCCCCAAAAACTTTTTTGTTAGACCAGTTAGACCAAAAGTATAAAAGACAAAGTTGTGCAGAATTTTGGTATTTTTAATTTTTCGAAATTCGAACAAAAAGTTCGAAATTTACCCGAAATACTGAAAAATAGCGTTTTTAGTGGATATTTCGAACTTTTTGTTCGAACCAGAAGATAGAGCATGAAATTCTGCACAACTTTGCCTTTTATACTTTTGGTCTAACAAGTCTTACAAAAAAGTTTTTGGGGAACATACTGAGTTTTGGCACTTTTTTTAAAACGCCCATTATGGCACTTTTTTAAAAACGACCCAGCACCGTCCCGATAGGGGCCGCCGGAGAAAATTTTGGAAATTGAGCCTTATTTTCTTAAGAAAATCAGTCATTTTTTTCTAGATTTTTTGAAGGTAATCATTATATTGAGGGGTGCCGGCGGACCCGACAGGGGCCGCCGGAGAAAATTTTGAAAAAATAGTCCCTTTTTCCTTAAAAATCGGTCATTTTTTGAACAAAATCTTCCAAAAATCCAAAAATAAGGACAAAATAAGGACATGGGTCGAAAATAAGGACAAATCTTAGAAATAAGGACATTTAATTTTTCTAAGATTGGGACCCCTCAAAATAAGGACAAATCTTAGAAATAAGGACGTTTGGCAACCCTGTGATAAAATGAATAATCCGGAATTTTTTAACCTAGTTAAATTAAAATCTCGAAAGGAAAAATTAACAGGAAATTAAATTGGTTTTTATTTTTTTCGTATTTCCGTGAAAATTTTTAGATAAATTATAGAAAGTAGCAAATTTCTCATAAAAGCTTGCAGTGTTGGGAAAATCATAATTTTTGGCTCCGCCCTTATAAAAAAATTCGGCTCCGCTCCGCTTCCGGCTTTTCAGAAATTTTGGCTCCGGCTCCAGTTCCGGTGCGGAGCCCGAACTTTCCCCAATCCCCAACACTGATGAAAGCTTGTCTATTTTTCAAGAAAGATCTATGTATATTCCAAAAAACACACTAATTAATATTAATTTCACCTGCTATTGCTGCGCTTCTCACTGTCTCTCCGATCTTCCTCCACTTCACCCTCCTGCTCCTCCTCGTTCACATAGTAAGTGCGCGACCCGCAACCGATCCAATGTAACGCGCCGCGCAACGCCGAACGCGTGCGCCCGCGTCGCAGGGAATACATGCAAGTGCCGAGCACGCAGACCACCAGCATAACGGGCATTTTAGAGAAAAATTATGCGTTTTTCGACTAAAAAGAAAGTTGATTAAATGTTTTTTTATAATTTAATAAGAAATCTATTATTTTTAAATAAATGAACATTCTTTCAATAAAAAAATAAACGAAATTTGACCAATTTATTTAAAAAAATAATTTATTGCTTTAGATAAAGTTTAGACTTGAATATCATCGAAGCTTCGAAGCATCACAAAATAGGATATAAAAGTACCAAGATTAAAAAGTGAATGATGGAAATGAAAATTTTAGCATCTGGAATTATAAAATTTTATTTAAAAAAAATATAGAGATCTGAATAGTGCACCAAAGTAATCGAACATCGAAAACAATGAATTTTTTTTTGGAAAGAGAAATTTTAGGTAACAAGAACAAGAGTGAGTGGGTGAGTTGTCTGATCAGCAACAATTTGATCATATTTCAAAGTTAGCCGGGAATTTGATGTCGAAAATGGTCGCATTTGGTCCATGGCGGCCAAACTCGCAGATCTTAATCTTCTGAAAAGGTAAAATAATTTAAATAAAAAATACATTTAATTATATCAGAGAAAAGTATATCTGAATCGGCTAATTAGAAACTGTCATGAGTCATGACCAAAAAATATAAATATTTATGACTAGTTCCTGGGCAAGTGTGCATTTCGGCCATAAACTATCGGCATTTTCTTTTTGGCCAATTCAAATGAAATTTGCCAATTTATGGATTATGGCCAATTTCTGGCCTTCCACGATCTAAGGAAATAGGATATGCCTTCTTCGGTTCTCAAAAAGTCTCTGTCGGAGCTGCTTTACCTCCTCGTGCCGTTGACTGAGTCGATGCAGGGTCTGTGCCAGTGTTTCCGGTTCTTCCGCGTGCGGGCACTCCTCTCCCTGCGCGTGCATCGCGCGTCCATCGGAACGCATACGGCAATGACACCGTCGATGCGCGTGTGGCTGCATTTGACGCTGTAACAGGGCTTCCAACTGCTTGACACTCTTGTCCCGGAATTGCTGCAGCACCTCGCGGCTTTTCTCCTAAACAAATAGATTTTATAATTGAAAAATTTTCGACTTTGAAAGGTGAAATTTTTAAATTCTTAATATTAATTAAAATAAAAAATTGAAAATCATAAATGTGGCTCTTTTTACCTGGTCCCTACGCTCTTCCTCAGCCAAATCGATTGGTGTGTTTGCCAAAATTCGCAATTGTTCCACTGTAATCGGTAGAGCCAATTCGTCTATAAATTAAAAATCTTTAAAAATATATTTTAAAAATTAAAGAACTCGATAATAAAAATTTCGATATAAATTTATTGTAAATCTCACTTTGCGCTCCTCCACCCAAATAAGTATTGCGTCTGCTGTGCACATGCGAGTCGGGTGGACTCCAATCCACGGAACTGCTCCCAACCGACTGTGTGTCCTGACTGCTCTGTGGGCCAAGCTTTTGGGGACTCGGGGCAACGCCAAATTTTGTCTTAATTTGGCGCAAAAAATTAAATAAAAATAAAAATTTCCAATGCTCTCTCCATCACCTCTTCCGGATCTTCGATCACTATGTTGTTGATCTCCATGGCGCTAACATTACGACGTCCGCTCAATGGTGAGGAGAACATCAAGCCGCCGGAAGTGCTAGTTGTGGTTTGATCGGTCTGAAAAGTATTAGGAAAATGTTAAATAACATTTCCAAAAAGCCCTCATATTTAAAATTTTCAAGTGAAAAACTCAATTTCATGGAATTAAAAAATAGGGCTCACAATCAGATGAAAATTAAAAATTTTTAATTGATCGAAAAATGTTTCCAATTTTTCCTGGCATGAATACAAGGAATAATAAAATTGACCAAAATATATTTATTAAATAATTAGGTTTTTAAAATTTTTTTTAAAAATTTACCAATTCCGCAGCAGTGATTGAGCTAGAAGGACCAGCAGTTCGGGCCTGTTGTGTCAGAATTGAGGAATTCAGTGATTGTGAGTTTGGTAACGGTTTGAAGGGCTAAAAAGAATAAGCATTAAATTATTTTATTAATATATTATTAATTATATGTTCAAAAAATAGAGGAATTTGTACGTAATTTTCCCTAAATTTTTAACTTTTTTTTGATCCCAAGTCCCCTGTTGCTTTGACCTGCAGTAGGCGCTGCGCTTCCTTGTTGGACGTCCTTATTGCCTCGTATACGATCTCCGAAGAGAATAACATTGTTGGTTCGCCGCTCAAATCCAACGAGCTCATTTTAGTTGATGCTGGTGAATCTTTTGCTGCAATGACACCATTATTTTCGGTAGGTCGAGATCGGGCGGATGCTGTAATAAAGTGCAATTTTTTTTAATTTAAAAAGAATTGTTTTTGTTATCAGAAGAAAATAATCTTATAAAATATAACCTATATATTAATGCATTTTTGGAAAATATTCTTAGTTGTTGAAAAAATCCCGGGGTATCTTGTAGTTTAAAGTGGATAAGACGGGTTTTGGGTTTAAAATAATTTTCAGGATTGACAGAGGAAATAAAGTTGATTCATCTATTTTTATGATTTTTTACAAACTTTCGAGCAAAAAAAGTTTAGGCCAATTTTCTATAGTATAAGTGCCCATTTTTACGTCAAAAATAAATAAAACAAATAGGTTTTCGATTTTATTAAATTGAATACAGGGAATTTTGTATCCAATATATTTTTAATAAAATTGGAAAAAAATAATTTTTAGCCACAAAAAGCACCTGTCGGCGTGACCAAGTCCGCGTCGTCTGAGTCCATGTGCGCGATGGGTGCGCGTCCCTGAGGCGGCGAGTATGCAGCACGCTCAGCTAGCCGAATTGCGAGTTGCTTTGCGTTTGCGTCCGCAACTTGGCGTTCCTTGGCGCGTTGAGCGAGTTGAATTGCAACACCACCAGCGCCGCCGCTAACAATGTTCAGCGATGGATGCGCTCGATGCGCACGAGTTTTGATCACCTGTTGCAATAAGTATAAGTACATAATTACTTTTTATAATGAGCAATTTATATAGATATAAGACATAATATAAATTTGTTCTAAAAAAAATCGCGCAAATTTTACGTATAAGGCATAAAACAGAGGTTGGAAGAAACTTGAAAAAATAATTTTCTAATAAGCACCTGTTGCACATGTTGGCAAAGTGCCGGAATGGAGAGCAGTTGGGAGCAGAAGTTCATGAACTTGGCCACTGTGTTATGCAGACCGGCAAGCTTTTCTTTGGACATTTGTGCTCCTTAAAAAGTAATTTGGTTTAAATCTCTAAAATAGTTATAATTTTTTTAATAAAATATAAAAAATAATAAAAACAAATTTTTATTCCAAAATTTCACCGTTTTCCAGCGCCATCTGTTGTAGTGAAAAGGCAAGTCTAAGCAGTTCAACATGGGTCTCGTCGGTGCCGACTTCGATGCACATGAGTGCCATGGAGCAGAGTATGGCGTCTAGCTGGTCTTCCAGAAGTACTGTCCACTGACCGGTCTCGGCCATAGCAGCACTTCTTAAAACGAAATGATAATTTGTAAATTATTCACACTAAATGATAATTATTTTTGCTTTTTAACAACAATTTTGATTTTTTAAATCTAAAATTTGATTTATTATAAAACACTAAAAAAATTAATTTTTACTTCTGATTCTGACTGAATTTCCAAAAAAAGTAGAAAAATCATTTAAATTTTGTGTCTAATTTTATTTTAATTAAAAAAGATACCTGTAAAGGGTCGATGTGATCCCAGGAATGTGTCGTCGCATAAACATTTGGTCTTGGCGTGAGCATTTCTCAACAGTCAACTAAATTTTATTATGTTCAAAAATGCTTAACTGACTAAAAAATAAATATTCCAATTACATCGTTTTTTTTTAATTTTTAAATTATTTTGTATAAATACTTATATTTTTGAACCTGTAACTCCATCTGCAAATCGACTACGAAATGGATATGCTCCAGATTGGACTGATTCTCGTGTCGGTCAAGCAGAGTGTGCAGGATGCGTTGCGCAATCAGACGCACCTCAGGGTCGCGCGTTAATTGAAGTTGCAGCAACGTCTTCAGGAATGCATCAGTGAAAACGGTGGCGAGATAGAACTTGAAAAGAGAGGAAAACATTCCTTTATACAAGTTGCCTTAAAAATTAGCCAATTTTCTTAAGAAATTAGTCTAATTTACAATTTTTTTCTCCGGCGGCCCCCATCGGGACTGCCGGTACCCTTCAACGTGAAAAAATAAATTACCTTATCAAGTATGATTTAGGTAAAAAAGCGATAAAAATTTTCAATAGAATGGTCTAAAATCTCAAAATTTTCACCGGTGGCCCTGATTGGGGCCGTTGGCAGACTTCTTGGTAAATTTTAATTTTTATTGCACCTTCAATTTTCTGCTGACTCCCCCCCAGGGGCGTAACCAGAAAAATTTTTCGGGGGGGGCTATGTACAAAATTTTCAAAAAAAAAATATGGGTTAAAACGCCTTTTTTTGCATTTTTAACATTTAAAAAAAATTCGAAATTTTTTATTTTCCAACTTTATTTTCCGACAGTTAGGGGGGGGG
>LDKF01000040.1:59982-73339 GCA_001026735.1 Rotylenchulus reniformis
CATCAGATTTTTTTTGTCATTTTTGGCAACGAATATAATTTTGGCTAAAATGTTCATTTTCTGCATTTTTTGGCCAAAAAGTTCATTTTCTGAAATTTTGATCCATTAAAAGTAGTCCCATTAACAAATATTTTCAATAACAACAAATTCAATTTTTCCACGAATTTTACATATGAAAACATAAAAATCCCATATAATTTATAGTTATTATGTAATATTAGGAAAATGTAGCGGAAATTTGAAAAAATATTAGTATGATGCAATTGTAAAGTTTAAAATAAAAATTTTTTCATTTTCCCAGAAAATTCATTATTTTGCATTGGGTTATTTGCTCAAGTAAAAGAAATTTCCCAGAAACTAATTTATATTTTGGTAAATATTTTTTGCTAATACTCCTTTTAATATAGTTTTTATAGAATTTTCTTTTAAAAATACAAATTTACTGGAAAAAATTAGGGCCAAAAATTAAAACCACTGAATTCCGCAATGAAAATTTTCATCATTCAATGTTATGCAATTTTCTTTTTCGGCATTCTTGCAGCGCCCGATACTAAGGAAAATGAGGTGGATCAAAGTTCAAATAAAATTTAAAAAATTCTAAGGGAGATGAAAAGCCCCAAGACGAACTTCGAAATTTTAGAAAATCCCCAAGGGGAGAGGTTGGATTCAACTTGAAAAAGAATTAGGACCAAATTATTAAGAATGGGTTAGGATTCTAATGGATTTCTTGACTTTTCATACCTTTTATTTTCTTTTTTATGGATTCTAATCAAGAATTTAGGGCCAAAAATTAAAAAATGCTCTTTTTAATGTAGTCATAATTTTTTGAATTTCCAAAAAATTGCTTTTTAGGAGGCCAAACTCGAAGAGAACGCAACAGACCATCACGCCATAGTGGATGAGGATCCTTCGCCGGAGTTCATTGGTGCATTGCAACGCTTTGCCCATGCGACCGCAAGGAAGGGGGTGGCTGATTTGGAGGCGGAATTCCAGCGATTGGAAGCCTTGCCGAAGCCGGAACCTTCGGAAGAGTTCAAGCGGTTATTTGGGTTGTGTAGCTTCAGAATTTATGTCATGCCGAATATTTTTTTATCGGACATTAGAGACTTTAGGTTTGAAGCTAAGCATGGTAAAAATGGGTTTTATTCAATGTGAAGCTAAGAAAGAAAAATGGTTTATTTTGTTAAAATTGCAGACTGGGACTTTTCCCCGGGAATCGGCGAAAATATTTTTAATCAATATTTTTCACCAAAAATTGTTACCAAAATAAGGTATTTATTGGTGAAAAGGTCCGATTCCTAAGGGTTGGCGAATCTTTTGTTGAGTAGAATCTCATTTTGAGTTGGTAACTTTCTTTCTAGCAATCCACGCGCCAACCGCTTCAAAGGTGTTTTTTGCGCTGAACAAAGTCGGGTGAAGCTGGCGAACGGTCATTACATCCATGCTAACTGGATCACTTTGAATGGTCGTTACTTTGCATTTGTATTATTTGGGTAGAAACAGGGCAATGGAAATCCGGGACATTAGAGCTCCAAGCGCAATAAGTCACTTAAAGCAACCTAGAGAAAAACAATTTTGATGTCAAAAGATACATAGCACAAGAGGCTACAATCAATAAAATTTCGTTAAAATGAGCCTATGTCCGTCCGAATTGGTTCTTTGAAAAAATGTGACCAAAAAACACAGATTTTCTGGAATTTTTCCAATACCTATGATTATCTTGGCATAATTTTTTGGAATGAACGATTTGGATGTGCTTACATATTAGGCTCATTTTGAAGCAACTTTTATGCTTAATCTTTGTTTACCAAAATCGCTTTTCCAGATTGCTAATCAAATTTTTGCGCTTGGCACTCACATACATATAGTTAGTTGTTAGTTGAGGTAATTAATTGAGGTAATCAGTTTTTATACGGACGTTTTTTGCAGACGAACGACCCTTAATCTGCACGCAAGGACCACTCCCGACCACCTGTGACGACTTCTGGACCATGATTGTGCAAGAACGGGTAGAAGCAATTGTGATGCTCTGCGAACGCTTTGAACTCGGAGTACATAAGTGTTTTCGGTACTGGCCAACAAAGGAATCGGAAGTGCGTATTTAGTGTTTAGGGTCTCTGATATTTAGTATGATTTTTCTAACATTTACTATTTTCAAGCGTAATAACTGGATTAAACACAACCTAAAAAATGATAGAGCTAAAAATGAGGGGTAAGTACATCTAGTTCAGCCCAAAAATTATAATCACTTGCCAGGAAATAGGCCAATTCGTGTGATTATGGGCAAATTCAGATGGGACTAGGCTCATTTTGCAGCAAAAATTTCAAATTCTTCTTTTGTCACGAAGAACATTTTCTAAGTTGCGTTTAAGCCGGGTTATTAAGCTTGAAATGATCAACACACAAAAATCTGTGCATTTTTTGTGATTTAAGTCAGTGGTGTTCGCGAATGACTCCATTACAATCACATATTTGAAAGAGGATCATATGGTGGACGACATATACCGAACCCAGTTCAACGTGGTTACCGAAGACAAAGAGTTCATCGTGAACCATTTCCATTGGAGACATTGGCCTGATGGTGGTGTGCCGTCGAGTCCTCATGCCGTACTTCGCCTTTTGCAAGCTGTTCAACCCTATTCGCCCGTCGTTGTTCACTGTTCGGCGGGTACATATTTCATGTTTCACTTGGTGAATTTGGACATCTTGTTTGTCATGTTTAGGCATCGGACGCACCGGAACCGTAGTTGCCATCTACCTTGCTCTGCGTCGTTTGCGAGCAGGACAGGACTTGGACATTGCCCAATTGGTCCAGGAATTGCGACGGCAGAGGGCACACAGCATACAGACTCTGGAGCAGTACTTGTACATCTACAGCGTGATGTGCGGTGCGTTTCTTCCTGCTTTTGGCATTCAGACCAAATTATTCCCATGGTTTAGTTTCACAATTGACATGTCCAACAACAATCCATCGATTAGAAATGAAAACGAGACGCTCAACAAGTTGATGGATGCGATCGCAGAACGCATTCTGAAGAAAGATTCTGTGCGCAAATGATGACGGAGGAAATAACGGAACTAACATCGGAGCATGATGAAAACGAGGGATGAAGTTAGGCATGTGGATGATGGACAGTGTTGTTAAAAGGTCCGACTCCGGAGTCGGAGCCAAATTGTACATAGGAAAGGCCCGGAGTCGGAGCGAAATTTTTTCGGGGCCGGAGCAAAATTTTCCCAGGGCCGGAGCCCGGAGTCGGAGCAAAAATTTCGGATTTTAACAACACTGATGATGGTTATGTATCCGGTGGTAATACAGTGATTAGTAATTGCTAATCGGGGATCTATCTCTCTCATCTATCTATTATCCAATTGACTTTTCTGCTCACATAAAAACTTGGAAATTCAACCACTATAAAGTTATATTTATATAGAAACTTTATTGAAAATTCTGTTTCAGAATATTATGAGTTTAAGGATTAAAAATTTTCATCATTTTCAAAAGTCATTTACAAAATACTAATTTGCATTGCATTTATTTTCAATATATTTAATTGTTGATGTTTTATTATATTCAATTTTTTATAATTTTAATTATGTTAAGTCGATTTTTGATTTTTTGTAAATACAATGGATTTTTCAAATAAGGACTAAAAAGTCATGTGTTTATACCTTTTATTATAAGAAAAAATCATTTATGGGAAATTTAAAGTTGAGGAAATGAATATGTGAAAAAATTTGATGTGAGTTAAATCAGAACAGTTCTAGCTTAAATAATGACGTGTGAGATGAATAATATTCTGATGTAGAATCAGGATACTAGTATACCTAAGTTTCTTATTTATTGCTAGCACAACTTTATTTTCTGTACCTGTAAGGAATTTTGTTAGAAGTGTTGTCATACATCGTAATCTTAGGTCGGCTAATTTGTTCTTTTTACATTGCTAGCATATACCATTACTTTAGCAATTATTGGGACTCAAATTAAAGATGCTAACAAGTAAGTAACAACATTGTTAGCTGATGCTAATACCATAAAAATGCAATTTTTCAAAATGATATACATATGTTTATATTAACTGTATCGCAAAAAATTACAATACTAGGTGCGAGCATAATTAGTTGCCGTTTTTTCAAATTTTGTATATTTTTATATTTTCCATAATCTATTACAAATTTACTGCTTTTACCAGTCACCTTGGACTGTTCACTATATGTAGGTAATTTTTTCAGATTTTTTAGATCCATTTGACATGGAATTTTTTAGTCGACACAATGGTCGAGGATTAAGAAAATTTTAATTCTATAATGCACATCCAACTCAAAAACCGAAAAAATACAGTGAAAGAAAATTAAATCATTAATAAATCATTGAAGATGGAAGTAATCCTTTGATTAATGGCGTTAAAATGATTTCAGAAATTCCATTTAGGGTATAAATGCACCAAACTTAAAACGGGGTCCAAAAGTCCGTTCACCAAGGACAAAAAGGTCCTGACCTCCAAAGAAAAAAAGAACGTAAAAATATTTCACACAGAATTATAGCGTAGATATAAGGCCTATCATGCTGAAATAGAGTAAAACTTTTAGTCCCACAAAGGTTCGGTCACCCGTGTGTTCATCAAGGTAGCAATGAGAAATGACTTTAGGGTATGTCTTTAGGGTGTGACCAGACAAAGAAAATGCTAAGTTTTCAGAAAACTGTTTAAAGAGGATGAAAGCTAGGTTCATAAGTGTTGTTTTAGCAAAAGAAGGAATGGTGAAAGCCTCATTAAAACTTCGTTTTGATCCCTCGACTCAATCTCATTAGAAAATATGGATTTTTTGAATTTTTTGACCCGTTCGTGTCCAAATGTTTAGTAAAATCTTCACTTCTTTTCCTAATCTGGTAGAGACAACCTTATATTAACCAAATCTGCAGGGCAGAATATTCAAAGGATCCTTAATTGAATTTTTTGTGGAGGATACAATAGTTATACCTTTACCTCGAGGATAGTGTCCACCCTACTACTCAAATGTCATCCTCAAATACTCCCATTAATTCGATTGACAGGAAGATGTTTGGTATTCCCCCTAATATCTTAGGTCTTGACCATTCACTCCATTACCAAGTTATTTTCCCCGAAAAGTTCTTATGGGGTTATTCCCCTCACCGAATTTCTCGAAGTCGAGTATTTGATGGGTCATACCCTATCCCAAAGATGGGCATAGATTTTTTTGAAAACGGTATTAATAAATTCTTGTCCCTTGGAGAAAGGTAGATGGGACCCAGGGGCAATATTTTATCGAATGACCGTTGATTGTAATTACATTTTGATTTCATGTGATTTTTTCTTTGTTGATTTGTAATTGTTTAAAAAACGGCAACTAATTATGCTCGCACCTAGTATATGCTATTATAACTACAAGCTATGGCTAAAACTAAACTACGGATCTAAACTACAATACTAATAAGCTACAACTACTAATTAATAGATAGATAATCAAATAAAAAATCAAAACATCATATATCGAATGCTCAGATGGCACGGCGCAGGAAGGCACATCGTTGGAACAGAGCCAAGCGCTTGCGACGTCCGCAACCGCATCCTCCGCCGCCGCCTCCGCATCCGCAACCTCCGCCGCCGCCTCCACAACCGCAACCACCTTGTTGTTGCTGCTGCTGCGCGCAACTTATGGTGAGCGTAACTGCGCCACCTCCGCAACCGCCACCACCTCCGCCGCCTCCTCCGCATCCGCAACCTCCACCGCCACCTCCACAACCGCAGCCACCGCCGCTTCCTCCGCATCCGCAACCTCCGCCGCCGCCTCCTCCGCAACCGCAACCACCGCCTCCTCCTCCACAACCGCCTCCACCACCACCGCAACCGCAACCACTTTGTTGCTGTTGTTGTTGGGCGCAACTAACCTGTAGCTGTACAGCTCCGCCACCGCCTGAAATACAGTAGAATGCAGAAAATATGTCTAAGTCCTTTGAGACCGCGCTGTTAATAGCTTATAGATGAAATGAATACTGGTTGGTTTACTGACCAGGTTGTGCGATTCCCATCCTAGTTCATAATAATTTTCCCTACCTACACGGAGACTTGGTCTCGGTATCTTTTTACAAATGCACACCTTGCATTTTTATCCTTTGGAGTTTGGGTGCTTCGGCAAATTCGGCAAAAGTGCTTCGGCAAAGGGACAAAAATTTTCTTTGAGCGGATTCGAACCTCTACTCTAAGCTATCCTCAGCCAGGATTACCATTAACCATTTGGCCAACACACGATTTTTTTTAGGTATGAACTCCGAAAAACGCAGTCTTGTTGTTATAAAGCCTAGGAATTTCTATTTTACAATTTTACTGTTCTAGACTTAAGGGTGGTAAAAGATGAAAATTTGGACCGAATATTGTGCTAAATCTGCAAAAATTCTCTCTCTTTATTAAGGATTAAATCACATAAAAATCCGAGTTATATAGTTGGAAGAAGTTATGAACAAATAATATGTTGCTAACCTCCGCACCCGCCGCCTCCTCCTCCTCCTCCGCAACCGCAACAGTCACGACGCAGGCGTCCCATCGCAACAGGCGCAATTCTATAAAAATGTCAAATGAATTTCATTATTCCGGAAAATCATCTGATTACTGGTTAGGGATGTACAGGAAGGCTTGGGTTATGGTAAGGCCCAACAAGACCAAAACGAAAGAGTGCAGCCGGACCATGGAGACAAATTCTTATCTAAATTTCAAAAAAAAACTAACTTTTAGTGGGGTAGGTAATTAGAAATTTAAATAGACCCAAAATGTTTTATTAAAATTTTTTTGGGACAATTTAGCTAACTTTTAGTTGGGTAGAGATCTAAAAACTAGTGATTGGAGAAATGAATTGTATGAGTTTTGTCACAATTATTATTTTGAGGTTTGGAAAGGATTTTTTATTTGTGGCCAAGAGGGGAATTTTTAGTCTGGGAGACTTATGCTGGATGATGGGTTTATCAAATAGGCCATGCCTTTTATAGTCCAAATTTTCCGACCAAAAAATTGGACACAGGTGATCACTCCGTTCTAGTGATCAGATTAATCAGTAAAACGTCTAGCTAAACGGTCGTAAAGATTGCCATGCTCAGTGGCAAAAACCACTAGGCCTTCTGCTCTGCGCGGAACTGATCGCATAAAATTGTGTTCTTCTGATCAGTGACCAGAATGCGGACTTTTTTTGATGATCTTCCTGGTTTGCTTGGCGACCGCGATAAATCCCCCGATACGCAACATTTATCGCAACATCCACTATCCCTGTAATGAGTGAAACTGATTGGTCGGATCCATTCGCAATATTTGGATTTATTTTTTGCGATTTTATTTTATGGATTACATATCTATTTGGACCAAAAAATATTTATTTTTTCATTAAATATCATTTAATAATTAAAAAACATTTACAATTGCGAAGGAATTCGATCATATTTTGTTTCCAAATATTTTATATTAGCCATGGAACTGCCGTATTTTGAACAGAATAACTTTTCTGATCTATCACTTTTATATCGGAACAATACCCATAAGTTGGCCCCAAATTGGTTATTTTTTTAAATATTTATTTATTTATTATTGGCCGCAGAAAACAAAAATTCTCCCCCTTTAGCTTCACGTTGAAAATATTTTTGAAGTTCGAAACCGCCGTTTTCAAGCCATTTTGGGAGTACCCAGAACTACATGAATGACCCAATGATTCAGGTTAGTTTTATAGTATTTTTTGAACAACTATTCCATATGAATTTCCATGGATTTTTTTAGATTTTTTCTATTCATAAAAGATTTTTTGGGCTACGTTTCAAGGTCATGAAGGGGAGTGTCAGAGAATTTTCAGTTCAAAGGTAGAGAAGGGAATATCGAGTGCTGTTTCATAATCCTCACATATTAGGGTACAACTTCAGCTAAAAGTATCGACAGTCTTAATATCAAGACTTTTTGGGTCTATGTATGTCCTGCTGGAGTCGGACTTTTTAAACAACATATGTAGGACTCCTCAATCAAATCAAATTTGCACCGTAGCAGATGGCGCTGGAAATGGTGAAAATTTAGGGAATTAAAAGAAAGATTTTTCGCTGGATTTTGCTACTTTTATTTTATTCTTCAAAATGGGCTTTCATGAACATAATATTTGAACATTTAAAAGCACGATTCTCTGGATGAAATTTGTTAAGAGGAAAAATTCAAATTTTACATGGATTTACAAAATGGATTTTGCCAAATTGCCATTGATATCGGGGATTATAAATCTGATTTCATACTATTTCTTTTTATTTTTGTCATGCTTTCGATCCATTTAACCCTTCACCGTCGATCTTGATAGCAAAATGGCACATTTTTGGCAATTTTCTAAATGTGAACAATGTCCTCCAATTGGATAAAATATGACCGCACCATAAATTTTTAATTATTTTTTTAGGTTAAAATGGTAATATCTTAAGGAATTAATTTAGAACAAAATTTAAGTTGATTTTTCGCATATATTAAAAAGTTTTTTAACTTTGTTTGAGACCTAAATTTTTCCGCGAATCGAGACCGAGCGAGAGTCTCGAGAATAACAAGTAAGATTTAGATCGTCAAATATGCGCTTGAAATATGTAAAAAATGTCAAAATATTCTCAAAATCCAGAAATATAATTAAAAATGTCTTTGATCTTTTTTGGTTAACTCACTTTTCAAAGCAAATGATTATTTTTTCCTGAAATTTTAGTTTAAAATTTGAAAAATGAATTGAAGGGATATTAGGGTTATCGCAATTGACCCCAAATTGGAAATTGGAATACTAGTTTTTTTTAATATGCCATCCACCAACATCACTAGCATAAGATGTTAGTGTCATAAAAATCACTTTTTTTGATGATATGTCTTTATACTATTACGAAAAAATTACATATGGTATATGGTATAAAACTACAACTACAAGCAAAACTAAATTGACTACAAGCAAACTACGGAGCTAAACTACGATACTAATCTACTACTTGATTGATAGATTTTAAAGAAAAAATCAAGACATCATAGAATGAAAGTTCAGATGGCAGGGCGCAGGAAAGCAGAGCGCTGGAAAAGAGCCAAGCGCTTGCGACGTCCGCAACCGCATCCGCAACCTCCGCCGCCACCTCCGCATCCGCAGCCACCGCCACCGCCGCCTCCGCAACCGCAACCACCACCGCCACCTTGTTGTTGCTGTTGCGCGCAACTGATGGTGAGCGTAACTGCGCCGCCACCGCAACCGCCACCACCTCCACCGCCACCTCCTCCGCAACCGCAACCTCCGCCGCCTCCTCCGCAACCGCAACCACTTTGTTGCTGCTGTTGTTGTTGCGCGCAACTAACCTGTAGTTGCACAGCTCCGCCGCCGCCTAAAATACAGGAGAATGCATAAAGACAATTATGTTATATTATGCAAAGAATGGAACCCAGGATTTCAGAAATTCTCATAATCTTATGAGACGCAGGAAACTTGACAATGAACCCTGCTTGTAGCTTAGATAGAAAGTGCATTGCTTGAGTTTGGAAAGTAAAGCGTTGATTTGATCATTCTAAATGATGATTATGGTTGGAGTTGGAGTTGTTCGATTCCAACCAGTTCAGCTCTGTGCCTACCTCCTACTATAGGTTATGAAAAATTCCCTAGAGAGGAATTGAACAACTCCCTATGCCAGGGCGAAGCCATTATCCACTCGGCCAACCACACGAATTTATTTCTTAGGTAACATCTCTAAAACCCCATTTTCCAACAATCCCATTTATATTTGGTGTCATAAGACTAAAATTACTGTTCTACAATTTTCCTGCTCCAGGACATTTTTTAAAAGCAAATTATGGAAAATTAGCCCAATATGGAAATCAACATGCAAATGTAGCCAACAATTTGATGATTTAAATCCTTAAAATAAATGTATAGGGATCTGATGAGAATTTGATAGTCAGAATAAGTAGGAACAACATAGTATTACTAGCCTCCGCACCCGCCGCCTCCTCCTCCTCCTCCGCAACCGCAACAGTCGCGACGCAGGCGTCCCATCGCAACAGGCGAAATTCTATAAAAATGTCGAATGAATTTCATAATTCCGGAAAACCATCTCCTTACTGGTTAGGGATGTACAGGAAGGCCTGGGCCATGGTAAGGCCCAACAGGACCAAAACGAAAGAGTGCAGCCGGACCATTGAGGCAAATTTTATCTAAATTTCACGAGGTCTAAGATGAATAAGATAAGGGAAATTAGAACTTTAAAATTCCCAAAATGGTTAAGCAAAGGTGTTTGGAAGAATTTAGAGATCTAACAAGCTAACAACTAGTGATTTTGAGTTTAAGTGCATCGAAAAGTTTAAATCGGGGTAATTTTAAAGTTTTATGATTTTAAGAGCCCATTCAAGTTGATTACTATGTCTAAATCCACTACTAATGGCTTTTGAATGGCAGATTTGTGATTGTGACTACGGGCTATAAATGTAGAAAACTCAATTTAAAAAATTTCGATTTTTTGAGCAAAAGAGGAGGCTATAAAACTTTTTTAGTTGAGGAAAAGAGGGGGAATTTTAACTTGGAAGGAAGCAGCCTATGACTTACTTTGGGATGATGATATGGAAAGGTTGGCCATGCCTTTTATAGGCCAAATTCGCTGATCAAAAAATTTTGGACACAGTTGATCCATGGTGAACGGCGATCATTCTGATAACTAGAACGGCCTAGCAAAAAGTCGTAAACATTTCCATGCCAAAGTAATAAAAACCACTGGTCCATCAGCTCTGCGCGGAACTGATCTCATAAATCGCGCATTTCTGATCAGTGACCAGAATGCGGACTTTTTATGACCAAAGGACAACTTCCTAATCCCCCCCTCGATGCGCAACATTTATCGCAACATTCATCCATATGATGAGTGAAACTGATTGGTCGGATCCATTCGCAACATATTTTTTTGCACTTTTATTGACATGTATATTTGGACCAAAAATATATCTAATATACATAGTAATAGTTTAAAATATAAATTAAATATTCACGGATTATGAAGAATTTCGACCGATTCATTTTGTTTTAAATATTTTAGATTAGCCATGGGACCGTCGTATTCTGATCGCAAATGCGCCGAGCAGAACATTTCTGATCTAAATGATTTTTTTGATCGAAAAAACATCCTAAAGTTATGCAATGATAATTGCCTCAAAAATGATTAATATTTAGAAAAATTAAATTTTTTATTAAAATTAATTAATACATTGTCCATGTGAGTTGGATAATTTTTAGCTATTTTTTGGTTTTTCTTTCTGCGTTTGATCTAGAACCGATGATCCATCCATTTCCTGATCAGAACATAAATTCCCCATCGTGCAAAGTTGCGCAGCGATAAATCGCCACCGAAACCCAACATTGCAAGTGAAACTGCTTTGGGTTTGCGATGAACACGATTTGGTTTTGTTTTTTGGGGTTATTTTTTTGCAAACCCATTTAATCGAATTAGTTTAATTGAAATTTTTAATAAAGTAATTTTTCGATTATCTTTTGATGAAAAATATAAAACATTTTAATTATTTAATTTATAAAATATTTGATTATAAAATAATTTAAAAATTTACTAATAAAAATCTTCATTTATTATTTAAAAAGGCCTTCGCAAATGTCAGAGCTGCGTCATTTCTAGAGCTGATCAAAAAAGCAGAAAAATTTCAAAAAATCAATTAAATATTCAAAAAATTAAAAATGCATCCTTAGAAATTGAAAAAAAATTAAATTTTCCCTGCTATGATAATTGCATTTGCTTTTGTTTTCAGACGCAATTTCAGAAATTTACAAGTTAGCAGTTGAAAAAAATTATTTTATTTTCGATTTTGTTAATTTAACCATTTGCCATTAGCATTTTTTTGAATGAACCTATTGTTAATGTATACACCCCCCCCCCCAAAAAATGTCTGCAATAAAATATCCATTATTCCATTTTGCGATGATAATTATTATTTTATGCTATAAATTTTTCCTTCAGCAAAAAAGCCATCATCATATTCAACAAAAACAATACAAATACAAATACAACCATGGCTTCTATTCAATAAATTGCCAATAACAAGAAATGGCAAAATTGACGTCATAATCTCTGTACAATTGTACAATAAATTTTATTATTGTTTCAGGTCGAGAATGACTATCTTTCATAGAAAATAAAATGTTATGAGGGTTATTGGCATAATTGATGATATTCTGTGGCATATAAATGTTATATATAAGTGGATTCCATTCATCTCGTTGTAATGCAAATACAATTGTACGATTTTTTAAAATTTTTTATATGTATAATACATTCTATATTTTATAAATTCGCGAAATACGTGTTGAATCTTTTTATTATTTTCTGTAATGTTGAAAAACCTAAAGAATGAATGCTGAGAGAATTTTTATATTTAAAGATGTTTTAACTGGATAATAAATTGGTATGTCTTGGATGCCCTAAAAATGAATTTTACGAATTTTTAATTAAACTAAAATTAAAATAGTCTCTCGATAGAAATAGACTTTTCTATGATCTTTTGAAGCGAATTTCTTCTTGCAAAATAGCACATAAAAATGGATAAATAGAGGAAAAAGAAACAAACAACAATAGTTTAACATGGAATTTTTTCGCGTCATAATATCATAGCGCCGAAAATAAAAATTGATTACTACAGGATTTTTACGTCGATTTTATCTGATAGCCATTAATGGATTAATGGACTGTCATAGCTTCTATTCAACCTCTAAACTGCCATATACAATATTATTATTCAACTCCTAATATACCCATTTGAGATTATCTTAAGCTCTGAATAGAAGCTATAATTGTATGCCAAACAAAATAGATTATATCCATGGGGCCTATCCAACCCCTAGAATACTACTGCTATGGCTTCTGCCCAATCTCAACCCCTCAAATATCGTTATGGCACCGTTTTGGTTTCTATACAATCCATAGAATACTGTCATTGATTCCATGGCTTTTATTCAAATTGGCTTTTATTTATGTTGTAGCCGATATCGCATTTCAGCCGAATGCGCATTCGGCTAGCCGATATCGCATCGGTGAACCAAACATTTGCCAAACATTGGGGACAAATGGTTTGAAACCTAAAACCAAATGTCCAACCGTTTGTTTGGGGGTCTACAACATATTCTGAAAGTTTCAAAACATTTTGTTCATCCGAACATGGTCAAAATATCAAATGTATGTTTTTATCGATGTTTTGATGTTCGGACGATGTTTTGACCATGTTCGGGTGAACAATTTTTGTTGAAACTTTCAGAATATGTTGTAGACCCCCCAAACAAACGGTTTGGACATTTGGTTTTGGGTTTCAAACCATTTGACCCCCAT
>LDKF01000040.1:78886-123476 GCA_001026735.1 Rotylenchulus reniformis
ATATTAGGGGCGTAATCAGGAAAATTTTCGGGGGGGGGGGGATCCCCCCGCTATAGGGGAAGGGGGTCTCCGGCGACCCCGATAGGGGCCGCCAGGGAAAATTTTGAAAATTTTTGACGATTTTTAAAGGAAATTGATAAATTTTTCTTCAAATTTTTCAAAAACTTTTCCCTAAAAATTACAACAAAGGGACCTTTTTCATTTTTTTCTGGTCTTTATTTTTCGGGCACATAGTTTTTATCCACTGTATGCCGGAGAAAATAACGAAATATTCGTCTTTTTCTTAGGAAATTGGTCATTTTTAAGAGTTTATTGAAGGAAATCCATAGTATGGGGGGGGGTGCCGGCGGTCCCGATAGGGGCCGCCGGGGAAAATTTTGAAAATTTGGCATTTTTCCTTAAGAAAATTGAACATTTTTTTACATAAAATTTTCTAAAATCCAAAAAAGTACAAATCTTTAAAAAAAGTACATTTGCGAGCCCTGGTTTAATGAGAGTCCCACACAAATGTCGTTACCTTACAAGTTAGTTTTTCATTCCCACCTTTTGAAAGACCAATTTGTTTTTTCTCGTAAAAGTTCAACTTCGATTCCTCAATTATCGGTCTTTAAATGTTCTAACCAGTAAAACAAATAGGAACAGGGAACTCATTTTCAATTCAAATCAACTGACTCAAATGTCCTGCTCAAAAATTCAAAATTTTATCAGAAATAGCCCAATTTGTCCAAAATTTCCTTTAAAACCCATCAAAATTCTACTAATATATGTACAATACATCTGCCCAAATGTTAAATAGTAAAAATTGGATATCAATGTTACGGAAATTGAAACCCATTGTAAATAAGAATTGAATTGGACCTTTCAACTTGTTAAATTTTGTTATAAATTTTAGCCGCTAAAATCGTGAATTTCTGAAAAAACAATTGTAAATTGATAAAATATAATAATTATAGCTGTTATGTAAAAGTAAAATTAGGGAAATTGGAGAAAAATTAGCGCCGCTCAACCAGATCATTGCTTTTGCAATTTGGTAATTTGATTTTGGAAGAAAATGATGTGGATACACACCATAAATTGTTTATGACCAATGCGAAAATTTATATAGGTAATATTAGTAATTTTATATGAAAGAAGCTAACTAATATTCCAGCGAATATTTCAGCTATTATTTTAATAAAGTAGTTATGAAAGACGGGATTTTTTGAAATTATAGCATATTCTTAAAAATAGTTGCAAAAATAATTAACAATTATGACGATTCTTATGGCTAGGGGACATATTAAAAAAGGTCCCATCTTTCATTTAGTGCCGCTTTATTTTATTAATTTTTCACAATAATCTCAATCATTTGGGGAAAGTAGAGAATTGTTTTTTTTTGGCTAATTTTCAAGGTTTACTAATTTGATTACCCCTGAATTTCGCGATGAAAATTGTTACCATTCTATGTTTTGGATCATTGTTCGTTTTCGCCATTCTTGCAGCTCCGGGTGGCAAGCAAAAAGAGGTTAGAATTTACTAGAGTTCAAACTTTTGAGAAAACCAGTATCAGTACACAGTACAGTATTCGAGCAGTACCAGTATACAGTATTCAGTACTATTTTGTGACTTTTTCATGACGTGACTAAAACTGTGACTACCCGCCCTTTTTGTCATCTGGCACAGTCATCATGCATATTTTATGCATGTCATGATGTCATGAATGGTCATAATATCATGGTCACGGTCATAGTCATCAGCTCCTCATGGTCGTGGGTCACGAGTCATGAAAAAATACTGAAAAAGTACTGCACTGATTTTGACACTGATGGGCAGAAAAACAGTAGACCGTACCAGTAGTACGTATGAGACAGTGCCGTGCTACTGAACTGTTTGAACTCTAGAATTTACAACTAAAAAATATGGCAAATTATAAGTTCAATCTAAAAATTCGAAAAATCTCCTAATGGAAAATTTTTACAAATGATTTAGGTCCCAATTTTTTGATTTTATTTTTTTCAACAGATCAGATTTGATTTTCTTAATTTTTCTTTATTATGGATCCTATTAAAAAATTGAAGGTGAAATTTTGAGGAGACTACGGTAGAAGCGGAAACAAAAAATTCGTGTGACCAAAAGGAGGCACAAAGCACGGTGGATGGAGATTCGTCTCCGGAGTTCATTGGTGCGTTACAACGCTTTGCGCAGGCGACCGCAAGGAAGGGGCTGGCGGATTTGGAGGCGGAATTTCGGCGGCTGGAAGCCATGCCGATGCCGGAACGATCGGACGAGTTCAGGAAGTTGGTCGGGATTAGGAACTCATAACTTTTTCCAATCACTTTCTATTCTAAAATGGTGGAATAGAGAAGAATAGGAACAGAACACATTAACCTGGAACAGAAATTCTGGTTAAGGCCATTTGGACATTTTGGTGTTAATGCATTTCTTTCCAGCAATCATTCGTCCAATCGCTATGAAGATGTTCTTTGTGCCGAACCAAGTCGGGTGAAGCTGGCGAATGGTCGTTACATCCATGCCAACTGGATCCATTCAAACGGTTCATTACTACTATGTCTTACTACTGTAAGACCGCTTTTGCAGGCCAACGACCCTTCATCTGCACGCAAGCACCGCTGCCGACCACTTGTGACGACTTCTGGACCATGATTGTACAAGAACGTGTTGAAGCAATTGTGATACTTTGTGAGAGTATTGAGCTAAAGCGAAAGAGATGCTACCAGTACTGGCCAACAAAGGAGGCCAAAGTGAGTTTTTGTGAAGGATCATCAGGCAAATATGTAAACTTTTTGCGATTAAGACAGCCCTTTTCGCAAACGGTTCGATAGCAGTTACTTATCTGCAAGAAGACCAAGTTGACGATGGCATATATGAAACCCAGTACAACGTGGCCACCGCAGACAAAGAATTCGTCGTGAGACATTTCCATTGGCGACAGTGGCCAGACCATAAAGTGCCGTCGACCGATGTTGGTGCCCTTCGTCTTCTGAATGTTGTTCAACCCTATTCACCCGTCGTGGTTCACTGTTCGGCGGGTAATTGTTTGTCTTGGTAATTTCGACATTTTTATCATGTTAAGGCATCGGACGCACCGGAACCTTGGTTGCCATCTACCTTGCTCTGCGTCGTTTACGAGCAGGACAGGACTTGGACATTGCCGAACTGATTCAGGAATTGCGAAAACAGAGGTCACACAGCGTACAGTCGCTGGAGCAGTACTTGTACATCTACAACGTGATTTTACGGTGTGCTTCTCCCTGTTCTTGACATTCACACCGAATTGGTTTCAAAATGTTTCAGATTCACAGTTGACATGACCAGCAGCAATAATCCATCGATCAGAAATGATATTGAGACACTCAACAATTTGGTTGATCAGATCAAAGAGCGGATCCACAAGAAAGGCTCTGTGCGCAACTGATGACAAACAAGCTGATTGATACTATGACTGCCAAATAATAACAAGTTATCCTTCTGTATTCCGGATCTATTCCTTTTTCTTCAGTGTCCTAATTGACCTCTTCACATTTGGTTTATATCGTAACAAAGATTTGGGAAAAAGTCAGCTGTCTGATTCCTGTTTCACTTCTTGCAATTATATAACGATGCTGTTTTATACGTACTACTGATACGGCCTACTGTTTTCTCGCCTATCAGTGCTAAAATCAGTCCAGTACTTTCCAGTGTGTTTTAGTACTGATGTGAGTACTGTGTACTGGCACTCCTCGATTACTAATGTACTGTGTGTGTACTGGTTGATACTGGTTTTCTCAAAATCTAGAACTCTAATTAATAGGGACTGGACTTTTAGGTGCTAATAATCTTCAAAATAAGTACTATACTAGGTGCTAAAAAAGTCCAAAATAGGTGCTAAAAACTGTAAAATAGGTGCTAAAAAATAGGCGATTTATGTAACAATTTTTTGTTTCGCCATCAAAACATCGTAATTTATGTGTATTTAATAGCATTATCGGTTTTTAAATTCAAACAAGATACATATAGTTCGAGTTTTTCTGTGGTCAAAGGCTTAGCCAGATTGGGCAGACCAATTTTGCGTTTATGAAAAATAAATTTTTTTGTCTCGGCATTGGGGGGGGGGAGGAAGGAGAATATGGAATGTAAAAGGTTAATTTCTCTATTAAACTTTTAACAAGTAACTGCCGGTATTAGGAGTGAACTGAATAAAAAAATTGAGTATATAAGCCCTTTTAAGTTTTATTTCTGGCTTGATTGAATCCTTTTAAAAAATCTTTTTTTTTCTTTAAAATTTTCGAAAATCTTCACAATTTTTCCATTTTTCTAGAAAATTTGACTAAAAATGCCAAAATAGGTGGGGAATAGGTGGCAAAACCCAAAATAAGTGCTAAAAAAACTATTAGATGCTAAAACCTAAAAAAAGGCAAAAATAGGTGACAAAAACTCACTCGAAATGATAGGCCTTGATTGTTCATCGGAAGGTGGAGGGGAGGGGGTATGCGCGAAATTTTTTGGCACACCCTGTATTATGTTTTATTATGTCTGATTTGTGATTCATTCGGAAGTAAATCACAGATCAGACAAAAAATAATAAAAAATAAAACCAAATTAAAGATGAAAATTTAAAAAAATTATTTTTTGTATCGA
Source organism: Rotylenchulus reniformis (assembly GCA_001026735.1). Taxonomy (NCBI): domain Eukaryota; kingdom Metazoa; phylum Nematoda; class Chromadorea; order Rhabditida; family Hoplolaimidae; genus Rotylenchulus; species Rotylenchulus reniformis. Next base: position 83,504 of record LDKF01000040.1, read on the forward strand.
TTTTTCAATACAATAATATTCTACATTTTATTTATACATCGTACCTTTTCGAGCCAATTTTTGACGGAAGTTATGACAATTTACATCACTTTTACATTCTATTTAAACGTATTGAATTTACATAAATTCGAATTAAATTTATTTATTTTAAATTATTTTGTTTATTTAAATTTTTTTAAACATTGGCCTAAAATTTTTATAAATTGGTTTATGTTTTTTCTAATCAATAATAAAATATTGCTAGCTTGTTAAAACATCTTAAAAAATTTACTTTGATTTTGCGGTTTTGATTTTGCGGTTAAAAAAAAATAAATTGGAATAAATTAAATTTTTTGAAATATTAAAAATTAATTTGAATTTCAATTTCATAAATAATTAATTTTTCAATACCAAATATAATCAATTTGCCGAAATAATATTTATATTTTCTTATAATTTTTGGGTGTGTTTTTGGAAACATGAATTTTGAAAAAATATAGCGTAATTTTCGATGAGAAAAAAAACGAAGGATGACTAAAAATTTCATGTTATTGATGGCAATTATTTTTTTTAATTTTGATTTGATATGCTTTCCAATTCTTTAAGAAATTGTGCAAATTTTTCAAAAATTGAAGCCCCGGATTTCGCGATGAAAATTCTGATAATATTTCTTGCATCGTTTTTCTTTATTGGGGTTCTTGCGGCAGCAGTTACCAAGGAAAATCAGGTGCTATAAATGGTAAAATTTTCAAAAAAAAATCAAAGAAAAATTTAGAAGGCCAAAATCGAAGACGAGCCTCAAAATCCGCAAAATGCTGAGACTGAAGAGGTTGGGTTAATTGTCAGGTCTGGACGGAATTCCGGATTCCGAGTTACGGATTAAATTTTTCCAATTCCGTCCCAGCCCTGTTAATGTATGATAATAAGGTTTAAAGTTTCGATTTTTGCTTATCTTACATACCTTCGCCGAATTTATATCAGGGAAAATAAGGGGGCTAACTTGTAAGTTTGAAAATGAGGAATTTCAATTAAAATATTTTACCGTATACCTCTCTATTAAGACCCCCCATATATGGCCAAAAATTTCCCCTTTTTAAATAAATATATTCTGTTTTATTAATAAATATATTCTGTTTAATTAATATATTCTGTTACAAATGAAAAAATTAGCATTAAAATTTAAAAATAAAATTTTTAGTTCCAAGCACTTGCCAATGAGCTGAATGGCGAGTTGAGGCACTTCATATTGGAAAAATTGCCCCAAAGAGTGCTGCAAATGGACAAATTGTACCAAAAGTGCACAGAAATGCAAAAGGTCAAAAAGCAAGAAAAAATTGGCCAAATTCAAAACTTAGAAAAAATACAATAATTGGGTCAAAAATGGCAAAGTCATAAGACACATTTGAACAAAATGGTAAAAAATTCGAATATATCCTTTATGCTAAAAGTGTGCCTAAAAGTGTGCCAAAATAAAAATGCGAAATTTTATAAATTTTTCCAAATTTCAGAACTTTGTCAAGCGTGAGGACAACAAACAGCCCACCAGCGAACTTACTTCACTTGCGCAGGAAGTCGGAGATCTGTTAAGTAAGTTTATTTTCTTCCAGGAATTCCATGGCTTAATGGATTTTTCATTGAATTTGGATAGTTCTGGTTCTAGCCCCCACTGCGTGCTATTCATTTTTTCCAATTTGGTAGTCCTATCGAGCAAATGTTTCTGCTTTTAGCTGTAAATCCGATTTTAAAAAATCAGTTTTTAGAGTTTATTAGTACTTATGAGATTTTTTCCGGATTTTTCCAAATAAAAATCTAATAAGCATAAATCAATAATCAATCGATAACCAATCGATTTTTCAGCCGATCTGATGATCGAGCTGAACCTGCTGGAGTCCAAACAGCTCAAGTTGCATTGCAATGTGAAACTGCAGTCCGAGACACTTCTCAGCGATGAATTGGTCAGTCAGATTTTTGTCCAACAATCTGCCGACCACTCTAATTTCCGGTCTGCGAAAAATTCAAAAATTTCCGAGGCTTGTGAAAAAGTTGGAAAAATTGAGGCCTTGAGCGAAAAATTTTGAATTAAGGAATTTTCAGAAAAATTGGCATCTTGCAGAGATTTAGGAACAAATTGGTCTGTTTTTGCTTATTCTGTTCTGTTCTCAGCAGAACAGGAACAGAAAGAATGAGCTGGAACAGAAAAACACGGGTTTGAACCGAGTTATTGTATAACGGATGGGGCCTATGCAAATATTGCGACACTCACTTCCCTAATAGTTCTTTTCTCCAATTGTCTGATAAATGTTCTTAAGCGTCGTCTAATGCAAATTAGTCACCAGCTAGAAACTGACTTGTCAAAGGCTCAACAGGTTGGTTTTTTTTAATTTTTTCGGGAAATTTTTTTAAAGAAAATTGTCAATGCCCAACGTGATCGTGTCACTTGGGTTCGACAACTGATCAAGTGAGAAAATTTCTTTGATTTGATGTTGTGGCACATTTTAATTTCATAGTAATGGAACATTTTTTTTAATTTTTAAAATTCTGAAGAAATACATATGAAATCATTTTTTTGAGAAAAACACAATTTTTTTAGTTTTATTCTTTTAAATTTGTTGAAATTTGAAGAAGGTTGCTTAATAAAATAATACACGAATTTTTTGACAGGGAAAAAGGGGGGTTTAAAATTTTCCAAGTTACACAGAATCATTCGAATTTTTTTATTTTTTACAAAAATCATTCTCAATCTCAAAGATACCCGGAACTTGGTGACCAAATGCTGGTGGAATACGACCGCGGGATGCTGGACTTGATGCGCCTGGGGTAAAAATTCAGATTCTGCAAAATTATAGCGAATATTACCTATGCATTTATACACTTATGGGATAGCGACTATATTTATAAAGTAGTAGTGAAGTAAGTACATGCTTCATATTTGATCACCTATATATACATGCTTCAAAACGCTTCAGAAAATTTTCGACAAAAAAGAAATGTCCAATTCTGATCAGTGATCACAGTCATTTTGGTTTTCAAATTCAAATGTTTAGCTTGGCAGGGTGTCGCAACGAAGGCCTTGCACTTCACAGCGTGTTAGGGCCCAAGGTGGTGGAGTTGCTTACCACGGAGAAAAAGGACCGTAAAATGGACATGAACGGCAAACAAAATGTGGATGCCCTGGACACTTCATTGTCTTACATCTACAACTGACTCTGATCGATCGAAGAGTGATCAGAAGTTATATGTACCTGGTAAGGGGAGTGAGTCGATCAGAATAAAGCAATAACTAAATCTGATCAGAAGATGAGTCATGAAGAGGACAAAGTTGATATCCAATAGGAGACTGGTCAGAATCCGATAAGGATATGATCGGAATTGATGAACAGATTCTTAGATCAATCAGAATGATCATATAAAAAACATATTTTTCATAGTGAAACTGAACTTGAGGCTTGTTAGTCCTATCCTGCTGGGGTAACGGGATCTTGTAGTCCATCGGACTGATCAGAGGGCGAAAATTTATCTGAAAATTACATTTTATATACTAGTCAGATATCGAATCTTGATCAACATGAGTGGCGTGAATCGATCGGACCGATCAGATTTTTCAATTATTATTGTGATGTTGTTGTTTATTATAGACATATACATATAATGGAAGTAATAAATTGTGTGAAAAAAGTAATGTATGTAATGAATAATTCACTTTGAAATTTACCCTCATAGATTGAATAAGAATAATTTTTATTTATTTTTTGTTACAGATTGAATAAGAATAATTTTTAGTTTCTTTTTTTATGAAAATTGGATTAAAAAATTTCCTGTCAAAATTTTGCCGATTTTTTATCCATATATTCTATATTTGAGTTTGACAATTTTTATTCACATTTTAATCCGTAATAATTATGATTTTATCCTCAAAAAAGAAAGCATGCCTAACTAAGTATCTTGAAAGTGTTCTTATCATCCAAAAAATTATAAAAACATGATCTGATCCGCTGTTCAGTTTATTTTCAATAGTACATTGTGTAAAAATTTCCAAAATGAATTCTTTAGATCAAAGCTGAGATTTTTTCTGGAAATAATCTCTAAAATTATTTAATTTTTTGGAGAACTAATCCCTAAAAAGCTTCAAGGTATCAGTCAATTTTCAGTGAAAAGATCCTTAAAAATATAGAAAACATTTTTTGGAAAATGACCTCAAAAATCTTCATAAAATGACAATAAAAATACCAAATAATATGATGTTTTTCTACAGTAGTAATTATGCAAAATTGGGGAAAATCTGGGGGAATTTGGCAAAATTAGTATTATTATTCGATGCCATAATAATAATTTTCGATCGCAAAAATGAACTAATATTGGTTTGAATGTGGAAGGATATTATATTTATGTTCAAAAAAATAAAATTCCATTAACAATTTCTCTCCAAATGTTAAAATTAAATCCAAAATTGTAAAAATATAATAATATTGAAAATTTTCAAAAGATTTATCCCCTTGGGACTAAAATTTTTATAAATTCCGACCCCAAACTCAATCTACCCTTAAATCAATCTTCACATTTTCGAAAACTATTTTTTTTTGGAACTTTCTGCTAACACAAGAAACACATAAAAAGCTATATTTAAAATCCAAAAATTGTATTATTTTCCTAACGATATAAAGCCATACCCAAAATCCAAAATTATATTATTTTCGTAATTTGTTATGCAAAATTAAGAAAAATGCACGGGAAATTGGAGAAATTGATGACGTTGGTCAATCAGAACATTGATTTTGTTTTTGATTTTGGATTTGGAATCATTTGGAATCCCTTATAAATTTGTTATAAATCCATGGGTAATTTATAAAATTTGTTATTGTATTGAACTAAGCTTTTATTTTTAGTTATTATTAATTCCATGTTTATGCCAAAAAATTTTATATTTTTGCAGAAATTTTGGGAGGAACGTTGAGTTCTAGTTCAATTTCTTAAGGTCCAAAAATTATATTTTCCCTGAATTTCGAGATGAAAATTCTCATTTTTCTACGTTTTACATTACTATTCGTCTTCATTATTGCAGCGCCTAGTGGCAAAGAAAATGAGGTCTGAATTTCAATAAAAATTGAATAAATTATTTATGAGTGGAGCAACTTCAAATTCAAACCCGGTAAATCCCCTGAAGGATGAGGTGGAATTTATTTTATAACCGATAAAGTCCAAAATTTTTATTTATTTTATGAGAATTGATCGGATTTTCTTGGGTTATTGAATATTAAATTTTTGACACACCTTAAAAACCAAACTTTTTCCTTTTTATAAGCTCTAAAGAAAATGAATTTTTTAAGGAGGAGCTAAGCTAGAAGAGGAAGCAACAAATTCGAGTGGTCAAAAAGAAGTCATTTTTGGTGGAGATGCTTCTCCGGAGTTCATTGGTGCGTTACAACACTTTGCCCAAACGACCGCAAGGAAGGGAATGGCCGACTTGGAGGCGGAATTTCGGCGGTTGGAAGACATGCCGATGCCGGAACCGTCGGAAGAGTTCAGACGGTTGGTCTTGAGTTAATGCTAGGATGAAATCGATTTTTCGATTATTTTTGGCACCGGATTTTCGAATTTTCACTAAACTTTCGACCATGCTTGGGCATCGGTTTTGATGCTTTTCTTTCCAGCAATCCGAGTTCCAACCGCTACGGAAGTGTTTTTTGCGCCGAACAAAGTCGGGTGAAACTGGAAAACCGTCGTTATATCCATGCCAATTGGATCAATTCAAATGGTTCGACCTTGTCGTACTATGTCGTACTACTGTAAGACGACCACTTTTGCAGGCCAACGACCCTTCATCTGCACGCAAGCACCGCTGCCGACTACTTGTGACGACTTCTGGACCATGATAGTGCAAGAACGGGTCGAAGTAATTGTGATGCTTTGTGAGAGCGCTGAACTACAACGACAGAGGTGCCACCAGTACTGGCCAACAAAGGATGCCAAAGTGAGTTTTTATTAACAGGAAAAAGTGTATGGGTTGCATGTTGATTGCCGTAAAACTGTATTACGCCCCCTTGCATTTAGTNCCCCTTTAATAGACCCCCCTCCCCTCTGAAGGGAGTTGAAAAATAAACTCCCTACATTAGGATTAGGACACCCGGGGGTCCTATTACCATCACCATATACCAAAAAAGAAAAATGTTTAAATTTTTTGGCCCCACTTTTGGTCTTTTTGGGTTTTTCGGATTTCCAGAATTTTTTCAAAAAATACAAGCTTTTCGTATTTTTTGGTGGTTTGCGATTAAGATAGCCGAGTTCGCAAATGGTAGCATAACAGTTACGTATCTGCAAGAAGACCAAGTGGACGAAGGCATATATGAAACCCAGTTCAACGTGGCCACCGCGGACAAAGAGTTCATCGTGAGACACTTCCACTGGCAAAGGTGGCCAGACCAAGGGGTGCCGTACAGCGATCTTGCTGTTCTTCGTCTTCTCAATGTTGTTCAACCCTATTCACCTCTCGTGATTCACTGTTCGGCGGGTATGTTCGAATTGGAGTTCGACATTTTGAGAAAACACGTATCAGTAGTCAGGGGGACACAAGCATAGTGTAGTCACTTTCTGAAAACTCATGAAAAGTACGATACGTGAGTTAATAACACATATCGTCAAAAAACCAATATAACGTATGACTGCTTCAGGAAGTTCGTGTACGTGCTAAGTACCTGGTCTATCTATAGTTTAAATTGGTTAATTTTGGTGTGTTTTAGGCATCGGACGCACTGGAACCTTGGTTGCCATCTACCTTGCTCAGCATTGTTTACAAGCTGGTCAGGACTTGGACATTGCCGGATTGGCTCAGGAATTGCGACAACAGAGGGCCCATAGTGTGGAGAAGTTGGAGCAGTACTTGTACATCTACAGCGTGATGTTGCGGTGCTTTTTTTCCTGCTAATTACGCTTAGAGTGCGTTTCTTCCATGGTTCAGATTCACAATCGACATGGCCAACAACAACCCATCGATCAAGATAAATGAATTTGAGACACTCCACAAGTTGATGGACGCAATTGCAGAGCGGATCCACAAGAAGGGATCTGTGCGCAACTGATGACTGTCCAAATTCGGAGTTTGCAATAAAATTGTGCTGTCCTTCATCCTGTTCTTCACAATATCCTATTCTCACATTGACCTATCTCTTTACTCATATTTGTTCTTATTGTTGTTGTTCTTGATACTTGATATCCGATAGATTTTATTTATTAGGCAAAAATAAATAAATTCACAAAATAAAATTTTAGGGCTAAAACCGTTCCTAAAATGGTTTTTTGTCTGATAAGTTCATTTTTGAAAATTTAAGACAATTGAAATTTTGCGTAATAAAAAACTAAAATTGAGCCTGATCAAATCGAAAAAAATGATCGAATTGGCAGAGCAAAAATATAGAAAGGGATATGGAATGTTAAATTGATCAGCAAAAAGAATTCTGATCAAAGGGCGATGGAAGTGATCAGAGGATGAAAGATGGTCTGCTCAGAGAACGGCGAAAGTGTTGGAAGTGCAACAAAGGAGGTTCTGGATCAGAACAATCGATCAGAACAATACAAATTAGAGTTCAAAATTTTGGGAAACCCAATATATACAGTATCAATAGTCGAGGAGTGCCAGTACTCACAAGTCATACAAAAACACTGAAAGAGTACTGTACTGATTTTAATACTGATAGACGGAAAACAGTAGACAGTACTGATAAATACTGTAGGGTACAATTGTACTGTTTAAATACTGATAAAAAATAATTTGTAGGAAAAAGAACAAAATGATACATTACGCCATTTTGGAACGGAATACATTCATTCAAGGATGCAATCTGGATTTGATGTCCGACAAACAGATGTCTAACATCTATATAAAATCGTTATCTAATAAGTTTAGTTTTCACATAACCTGGTTCTTTTTCACATCAGAATGTTGTTCTATATACATCTGAAATTTTTAAGTTTAAATTAATTTTCAGAATTTACGAAAAACGATATAACAATTTGTCAAAATTTTTATCGGATTGTTTGAAGCAGAGATGTTATCGAAAATTTTCAGAAAAAAGGAGATCAAGAGCGAAAATAAAGGATTTCACTGGGGAAAATCGTCAAAATAAAGGACACTTTTTAAATAAGAAAAAATTCGAAGTAATAACCAATTTTATGCATCTTTTTTTTCTTAACCGACAACTTCCATGAGCAATTTGCTGTTTTTAACGAGAAAATAATCGACTTTCAGAGAATTTCTCTTGTTATAGGCATTTTAAACCTTTTTTTGAAGAAACCTAATTGGGGTGCCGGCGGCCCCGAAAGGGGCCGAAAGGGGCCGCCGGAGAAAATTTTGAAAATTTAGTCCTTTTTCTTAAGAAAATTGGTCATTTTTTTGAATAAAATTTTTAAAATCCAAAAATAAAGGACAAAAGGACACCCTTGATCCGAAAAAGGACAAATCTTTAAAAAAAAGGACAGATAACATCTCTGGTTTGAAGCGTTTTTTCTTTATCACTTACCTACTAGTGTTACAATGATTTTGAAAGTTTTGGCCAATTTTTGAAAAGTTGTAAAATGGTTTAAAAATTTAGAAAATTCTATAAAAAATAATTAAATTTCAAATTCGTTTTTTGCATTAAAAAATTAGCAGATTTTGAAGCTTGTATTTTTGTTATGAAGATTTCATTTTTTGAACCTTAAAGATCAATTTTTTAATTCAATCAAATCGTAACTGCCCATTTTCAGCAAATTTCGCTTGAATTCCATTAAAAATTCCATTAACATAAATTTCCAATAAATTGAATCAATGATAACAGATACAGATCTTATTATTAACAAAATTGAAAATTGGAGTTCATTTCACTGCAAATTGAAATTAAAATATGTTAACGCGCGAAATCGAATTTTGTATACATAATTTTAAATTTTATGGCCAATAATCCCTTACCAATAACAAAATTTTTTGGTATTTTGGGGGTACTTAAATGATGAAATTATTTATTCTAAATGGTTAAAATGACCTTTAAACATCGTCAAAATTATAATTTTTAGCAATTAAACATAAATTTATTAAAAAAATAATTTGGTGTAATCGAAAATGATTTTTAATTCAAATTGAGCCATGATTTGGGAATCCGAGATGATTTGGGAATGTTACTTAAGTTAGGGTGTGTGACACACACTTATATAAATTGTTAGAAAGCGATAAAAATATTATTAATTCATTTTTAAGCCAATTGCAACCCCCTGAATTTCGCCATGAAAATTCTCAATTTTCTATGTTTTGCATCACTTTCTGCTGTCACCAGCATTCTTACGGCATCCGTTGAGGAAAACGAGGTTGTAAATTTCAAATAAAAAAACGAAAAAATAGAAGGTGTCTAAAATGAAAAAATTATATTAAAAAATCTTTACAAAAATGAAGCAAAAAATGCATAACATTTATTTTTAGGGAGTCAAAATTAAAGACCAAGTTAAGAATTTGGAGGATCATCAAAAAGAGGTCGTGGAATTAATTATTAATTAAAAAAATATTTTTGAATTTTTTAGTTCAAAATGCTTGCTAATGAGCTGAATGTTGAATTGAAGCAGTTTATACAGGAAAAATTGCCCCAAAAAGTGTTGCAAATGGACAAATTGTACCAAAAGTGCACAGAAATGCAAAAGGTCAAAAGAAGCGGGAAAAAATGATTTAAAAAATTATTAAAACCAAATTTAGAGCTTAAACATTTTTATTGAAATTTCATTGTCCAACTAAAATGAATGTAAAAAACCTAAAAAGCATAAAAATATATTATTAAAATTGCAAATCAAATGATAAAAGATTTTAAAAATGTGTAAAAAAATAAAATTTTCAGAACTTTATCAAGCGAGAAGACAATAAACAACCAACCAGCGAATTTACCACTCTTGCGCAAGAAGTCGGTGAATTTTTAAGTGAGTTTTTCCTTCAGAACTTCCGTGGTTAAGTGGAGTTTTCGCAGGATTTTATTAGTGATTTGTTCGAATCCCGGAGGGTACAATTCAATTTTTAGATTCTCTGGATCTAATTAAACTATTTATTTCGATACTTTTGAACAATAAAAATAACTCTAAAAATCGGTAACATATTTTCCCCAATTCCGCTTAACCAAAAATTGATCATAAACGGATAATCAATCGTTTTTCAGCCGATCTGATGATCGAGATGAACCTGCTGGAGTCCAAACAGCTCAAGTTGCATTGCAACGTGAAACTGCAGGCCGAGACGCTGCTCAGCGATGAATTGGTCAGTTTTTTTTGTCTAACCGTCTATCGCATTTCCTGCATTGTCTCTAGTAGGTAGATATCTTTGCGTCTAGATCTATAATTTTTACTACCTTTCATTATCTAATCAATAGACCTACCCTCTACTTTACTTCATTCTAAATATTTTTAACCTAATGTAGAATGTCTAACCGTCTAAGCCAACCTCTCTAATCCTCGTACAATTTTTCTTTAACCGTCCAACCGTCAACTATTTCTCTTAGGTGTATTTTTGTCTAATCAGACAGAACACCCTCCTTCCTTTTAAGGGTCGTCTGTTGGAAATCAGCCAACGGCTCCGAAACCAAGCATCACACGCCCAACTGGTTGGTTTTTCAATAAAATTTTATTATTTTTCGATTTTTCCAGAAAATGATCAATGTTCAACGCGACCGTATCTCTTGGGTTCGCCAGCTGATCAAGTGAATAAATTTTGTACAAAAAATATTTTTATTTTGGATGAATTCGTATTTTTACTTCGTAAATTTAAATTTTTCACCTATACCCTCAACAAAAGTTGATTTTTTTCTCATTTACGGCCAATAATCACGGATTTTTCAAAAAATTCGCTAGAAAAACAATGAAAATAATATGTGTCTTTTTTCATATTGAACTTACATTTATTGGTTTAGCCCGTATATAGTATATATCCTATAGTGCAAAAAATCGAAATTTTCGAACAAAAAATATTCCAAAAATCTCTCAACCAAGGTACCCCGAACTTGGTGATCAAATGCTGGTGGAATACGACCGCGGAGTGCTGGGCTCGATGCGTCTGGGGTAAAACAATTAGTTTATTCGACATTATACTTTCATAGCCTGTATTCCCTATGGGTTGTGCACATATAGCAAAATAAAATATTTTGGTTTGGTTTTACTTGCATATACTGTAATAGAATAAAATTTTCTTTACATTAGCATAATAGATATCCATGGTTTTTCCTTGTAAAATCCGATTTTTTCGAATAGTTGCCCAAAAATATATCTTCATGGTCTTAAATATTTGGTCGCATTTATTTTTTACTTTTAATTCTTAGTCTAAATTTTAGATGTCAGGACAACTGGACTACGGACAACTGGTCTATGCATTTATTCCGTTTTTTGCGTTATCTATCGCTCCTGAAGATGCCAAAAATGAATTTGAATAAAATATAATAAATATAAATAGGGATGGGATAGTTATGTATTATAAATTGGCAAAATATGCGTAAAAGATATGCCCAAAAAAGCAGGAATATGCATTAAAATTGACCAAAAAATTTATTTAAGAAAATTTTTTTTAGTATGCCTATTAACAAAATGTTCAGTTTTTTCCCATTTATATATTTATTTCAAGTTCATTTTTGGCATCTTCAGGGGCAATAGATAAGGAATAAGCGCATAGACCAGCTGTCCATAGTCCAGTTGTCCGTAGACCAGCTGTCCGTAGTCCAGTTGTCCATAGACCAGTTGTCCGTAGTCCAGTTGTCCATAGACCAGCTGTCCATAGTCCAGTTGTCCGTAGACCAGCTGTCCGTAGTCCAGTTGTCCGTAGTCCAGTTGTCACTACGCCAAATTTTAATATGTTTTTATTAGGGAAGATGGGACAAAAATTCAAAAATTTTAGTTTGGCCAACTGTCGCAACGAAGCCATAACCCTTCATGGTGCATTGGGTACCAAGGTGGTGGAGCTGCTTACCACGGAGAACGGAAACAGCCATAACACCAACAACATGAACGGCAAACAAAATTCGGATGCCCTGGCCACTTCCATTTCTTACATCTACAACTAAATGATCGGTTGATCAGGGAGGGACTGATCAGAATCATTATCCGATATAAGCAAGATATCCAAAGGGATTTCGATTATTCAATTGTTGTCATTCCATTCTTTAATTTAAATTGATCAAAAATCCAGCTTAAAAAATTTACAAATGGTGAAAATAATTTATTTTTGCCATTTCTCAAACTTCAAATTTTTGGGAATTTTTATGTTGTTGGTCTGATCACTCTGACAAAAGTTAAATGCAAGTAACCAATGGGGGTGGATCAATGAATGAACTTTTCCTTTGCATTCTTTGAAAATGAATTATTTCGCAAATAATTTCCAATAAATTTAATGCGAATTTTTGAAAATAAAATAACTTGCTAAATAATTCATTTTTAAAGGAATAATGTCAACTAAAAGAGTGGCCAATGGAGACCAATTTTTGGGCCAATTTGATTCCTTTAAAAATTAATTATTTAGCAAATTATTTTCGAAATTCCACATTTATAACCATTTATGAATGGAATATGCCAAATAAAAGAGTAATACCACAATGGTTTGGATTACGAGCCGGCTCAGAATGTCTAATCCAAAATAATTAAACAGCCAGAATATTCTGGAACTGAATCAGAAAATTGTTGACAAATCAAAATAAATAAATTATATCAGAACTTTTATGTATAATACGGGGTCAAAATTTAATAGAAATCAAAAGGGCAATTTCAATAAAGCGGAAAAAAATTTTATTATTTTTCATTTTATTGCAAATTATTTATTTATAATTTTTTGAATTTTTTAGTAAAAAATTTTGATGAATTTCGAGAGATCCAATTGAAAATCTGAATATTCCGATCTAGGTATTCACCCGAATATTATAATCCGCGAAAAAAAAGAAAAATCGCCTAAATTAATTAAATTAAGACCATACTTTTAGTCTTCAAGACAGACTCTTTTTCTTATTCTAGTCTCAGAAGATATTTTTAAATAAAATAAAGTTTAAAATATTTTAAATGGAGTTTATCATAAAATTTTTTAAGTAAGGAAGTAGTTTTAAACCACCTGGCCCAAAAAATAATTAATTAATTTTAATTGATATAAGAAAACACATTTTTGCTCCAAAAATCAGAATTTTCTCAATTTATTATTGTGTTTTTTTTAATCTTTGTATGCATTTCCGTTAATTGTTATTTGTCTGCTTAATATAATAACTGAGTGAAAAATTTTAATATTATATTAAAAAAATTCAATCTTTTTTTACAATTTTCACGGTAGTTATTAATTAATAGTTGATTTTTTCTCTTTAAATTCATTCAAAAATTATATTTTTGAAGCGAATGTTTTTGTCCATTTTGACCGTAATCCTTCTGGCCCAAATTCAGCTCAATTATGGCAACGACGGTTTGATTGACATTTTTATTCGTCCGCCGGATTGCGAATATACTGTAAAGGTAAATAAATATCAGAACATCAAAAAAAATTATTGTCGTGAAAAGCAAACCACATGGTTAAAAACATTTTCTGACATGAAATCATAAGTTATTTCAAAAAATGTTTTTTCTGAAAAAGAATGTTTTTGCGAAGGCCGAACATTTCTGCCAAAAATAGGATTGGATTTTTTTATAATTTATGGTATAAAAATCATAAACAATAAAAAAAAACAATTTTTCTAAAGAAAAATCAAAATATGTAAAATAGGAACATTTTTGTCCGAAACATGATACTTGTGCAGTTTAGGTCCACTGTGTGGGTCGATTTTCCAACGAAAAATCCCAATTTAATTTTTTATGTAGATGGTTTTTAAGGGTTTAACACGATGGCATACTTAGTTTTTTTAGAAATTCGAACATTTTCAGGTACTTGTACAGTTTACTTGTCCGATTTTTTCAATATTTTTTTGGAATTTTTTTTTATATCAAATCATCTCCCTAGGGTAATTTTTGACGCTGAATTCGTTTTTGGCGTCCATTTTTGCGTAAAGAGTCACCTGTCGTCACTTTTTGACGCTGACATCAAAAAATTAAAATTCTTTTTTTTCGTAAAATAATCTAAAAATGGTCTGATTCTGACGGGTAATTTGATGCTTTTTTCTTTTGACTTTCCCGGGTAATTTTGCCGGGTAAATTTTGATGCTGAATCTGATTCTGACGTCTGTTTAACGTAATGTGTCATCTAACATCATTTTTAACAAAAAATTAAAAAAAAAATTAATTTTTGACGCAATAATTTTTTGACGTCAGCGTCAATTAGTGACGTCATGACGCACTACACTAAAATGGACGTCAGAATCGGATTCAGCATTAAAAATTACTACAGGGAAGTAGTTTTCAGTTGATTTTTCATAAAATAATTTTTATTTTCAATTTTTCCAAAAAAATCGGACACGTAAACTGTAAAATCAGCGTAAAAATTCCATTGAATTGGAAATTTATTTTTAGCTCTATAATTTTATGAAGAGGAAGTTTTTCTTTATGAACTTTCTCTTTGCATCTTTTCTCTGTGTACTCTTTTTCAGTTATATTTCTCTGTCATTTCAGTGAAAGATTCGCTTCATAAAATTCTAGCTTCAAAGCAATTCAATCGGCGCCCAATTTTTATCGTATAAGTACCCATTTTCAGACTGAAAGTAAAATAATTTTCCCCACCAAAATCCAGTATGTGGGTATGGGTATGGGATTTGTTTTCAATGTATGTCATTTCCTCGAAAAGGGTCAGAATGGGCATTTCTTCGAAAATGGTCAAAATGAATTCATCCGAAGCAAAATTTTTTGAAGCATGCTAGCTCAAATATATAAATCAAAATTGTGCAGAATTTTATGCTCCATCTTCTAGTATTTTTAGTTTTTTGAATTTCGGTCAAAATTTTCGAATTTTTAGAAATATCGAAAAATAGTATTTTTCACCAAAAATTCGAATTTTTTAGCCGAATTCCGAAAAAAAAGAAAAAAAACAAAAGATAGAGAATTAAATTTTGCACAAGTTTGCTTTTTATTCTTTTTGAGCCGACACGCTTCAAAAAAAATTTTTTTCTTTGGATGAATTCATTTTGATCCATTTCGAGGAAACGATCCAGCACGGTTTTCAATGAGCTAAAATTTACACCTGAATCAAAAAAAATATCCTTTTAGGTGGGTTTTTGAGCAAAAAATGTTCCTTTAGAAAAAATCTCTAGAACCTCGGATCATATCAATTCTGGTGTAAAATTAAAACTGATATTGAACAATGAGGGGAGAAAATTGAACTAAATGAGATCAGAAAATTTTTTCCGAAAAGCAGATAAATACAGTGAATATCACATCACATATCCTAATAAGGAATCAGAAGAAAATAGCCAAAAGTGGATTATTTTATGATCACTAATCAGAATAAATCCGATTTAGGCTGTTTGTTTGATGGCCGGAAATCGAAAACGTGGCATACTGTATACAAACACCAAAACGGTAGACGGTAAGCAAATGGTAAAATTGGACAGGGCCAAA
Source organism: Rotylenchulus reniformis (assembly GCA_001026735.1). Lineage (NCBI taxonomy): Eukaryota > Metazoa > Nematoda > Chromadorea > Rhabditida > Hoplolaimidae > Rotylenchulus > Rotylenchulus reniformis. The sequence continues at coordinate 98,981 of LDKF01000040.1, forward strand.
GTGCGCCATTGCCATCGCATCAACTTCACATTTTGGAGGGGCAATGAGGGGGCGGCGACAATTGATATGGTAATATAATTGGAATCCGAACTTTGGACCGCTAAAAAAATTAAATTCATATCGGAAAAGAAGCCAACCAAAAACCAAAAACCACCATGACAAAATTTTATTTTTATCGTAGGTAATAGTCTATCCAAGATCTGTTTTCCCTTTATATATCACGAATAAAAAATTGTTCTTGTACGTGAAAAAAATAAAAAAAAAGTCCAAGAGCGAGCCGATGGTGTGGCGTAGTAGAGCAGGTTCGAGTCCCGATCAGCAAAAAATTTTCTTATTTAAGGAATCCAATGGGTTAGCTGCTGCGTTTGCAATAGTATTGAATTACGAAGAAGATACTGACGACGAATTTTAAAGCAAAGTCATCAGAATACTGTAATACAATAATGATTTTCGATTTATGAATGATTATCATAATGATATGTTATTCATGTTGTTAAATAAAATTTACTGACAATGAGGATGTGTTAACATAATATATGGAATCGAATAAAAATTCCAGACCATGATATTCTGAATGAGTTATTTGAATAAATCCATCAGAAAAATGAAAAATTTCCCAAATTAAAATTAATGTTTTTCCTCCATTTCTTTCTTTTGGTGTCAAATTTGAAACGGAAATGTTGATCATTTGCCTATCGATTTTTAAGGTGCTTGCGCGTTATATCAAAAATGCAAATAGTCGCGTTATATCAAAAAGTGCAAATGCCATAAAAAGGGCAATTGTCGCGTTATATCAAAAGTGCAAATGTGACCAAGATGCGCTATTGCCTACTATTAAATGACTAAATAGGCAAAACGTCTAAATAAGTGGTGACAAAATGGCCAATAATTAAAAATAAACTGAAAAAATACTATCAGAAAATACTAATAAGATAGTTTCGAAAATTAAAAAATGGATAAAGGAAATTTCAAAAAATCTAAAAAATATTCCGATAATTCTGGTCCTTTTAATGGCTCTAATTTTTGCAGTGTGGAGCTAACCTGCTTTTAGAGACTCAATTCCAAAACTATTATTTTAAATTAAATTGTTGTAATTTTTATTTATTTTTTTAATAAATATGCACAATTTTATATATTCAGCTCATTTGCTAAATTGAATTGTTAAATTGACTTGCTTATTGCGGATTAATTTGATTCATTTATTCAAAAATTAATTTTTCTGCAAAATTTAGGGCCTCTGAAGGAATTAGGGATTATTATTTTTTGATAATTATATATATATTTTTTAAATTTAGGGCCTCTGAAGGAATTAGGGATTATTATTTTTTGATANTAGGGTTGCCAAAAAAAGTCATAAAAAATCCCGAAAAAGTCGACTAAAAAAGTCACAAAAAATCCCCAAAAAGTCATGAAAATTGTCAAAAAGTGCCAAAAAAGTCACGAAAAGTCTTTAAAAAATATGATGGAATATCGAACTTTTAACCAAAATTAGAGTCAAAAATAAGCATATTTTATCAAAAAAATAGATTCAACCTTGGTTACAATTGCAAATGAGATACATTTCCAGATTATTCAGAGTAAAGCGCATTCGATTATCTGAAAGAGTAGATTTGTAAATGGAAAAAGATCGCTTAACATCGTAAGAAGTGAGTGGGGCGAATTTGTAAAATGGAATGAGATTTGCGGGGACATTGATTTCATTTTCAACATGTTTTCCTGAAAGGATCTCGCAAAATTGGGCCATAATTTCAATACCGGGATTCTTTGAAACAAAGGAATCGAATTTTTGTCGGATCTCGATTGATTTTTCGCCAATTGCACTCTCCATCTGATTACGAACATTTGCAAAAATTTCTAGGGATTCGTGTATGCTCAATCCTTAAAAATATCCACTTTAGTATAAAAAAACCCAAAAAAAATCAAAAAAAAATTACCCATATCTAGTCATTGTATTTTCATAGGCCTCAGATTTTTAAAATTGGATGGACCTTTTAGGATAAATCAGGGTTCCCAAATGTACTTATTTCTAAGATTTGTACTTATTTTGCGGATTTTACTTTGCACCAAGATTGATTTTTAGGCATTTCTTAGCTGAAAATAAAATTTTTTGCTCAAAAAGTCAAAAAAAGTCATGAAAAAGTCACAAAAAGTCCAAAAAAGTCATAAAAATCCCAAAAAGGGCAAAAAAGTCAAAAAAAGTCATATAAAAACGCAAGCTAGAGACGTCGGATCAAGTTAAAAATACGTTTTAGATGGTTTTTAGGCCATTTTAGGCCAGCAGAAAAAAAAGTCATTTGACTTCATTTGGCAACCCTACTCATAAATTCATAAAACTAAACTTATTTTGGAAAAAATTGGATGGTGTAAAGAAATAAATGTTATATCTTTTGGGAAAAATACTAAAAATTATATTTTTGAAGCGAATGTTTCTGGGCCATCTAATCGTAATTCTTCTGGTTGAAATTCAGCCCAATCATGGGAACGACGACAATCCAATTAAAATTGTTATTCGTCCACCGGATTTCGAATATACTGTAAAGGTAAAGGTCAAAATATTTGGCAATATAACAATTATTATGTAAAGATCAGAATATTACGTTTAAAGATCAGAACATCCTATCAAAATATTTGGTACTATTTACTAACATTTTATGTAAAACTCAGAATATTTGAATGAAGGTCTGAACATTTTCTAGTGTAGAAATCAGAACATTTCGGTATTATGTATAAACAGAAATTTCTGGTGTGAAAATCAGGATAATTTTACAATTCGACTGGTGTGAAAATTAAACTTTCAGCGAAATATTTTAATCCGACCATTTAGACCTTTCAGATCAGCAATATTCTGATTTAGGCTGTTTGTTTTCTGGCCGGAAACCGAAAACGTGGCATACTGTACGCAAAAACCAAAACGGTTAATGGCAAACAAATGGCCAAACTGATCAGGGCCAAGACGCGCCGTTGCCATCGCATTAACTTCACATTTTGGAGGGCCAATGAGCCGATGGTAAAAAATGGTAGCGGATGGTAGCGGAACTGAACCTGGATCCCTCCGAAAATTACCGAACTCATGCCCCTAAAAAATCCATTTGACTACCCATATGCAAAAAATAAAAATTTATTTATTTCGCAATAAACTGAACCCAATCCATTAAAATTTCATTAAAAAGATTAATTTTATACTAAAAATCTCTTCAACGTGGATTGGGCATGGATTTTTAAATTTCATAATAAAAACCCTATCCTGCTAAATTTCAACTACCAATGTAGGGATGCCATTGGGCTGACCTCTTCCACTTTAGGAAACCTTTGAGCACCTAGGTCTTAACCGTGTCTAAAAGCATAATTAATCAAAGAAAAATATTATAATTGGCCAAGATGTGTGCTTAAAATTCGCAAAAGTCCATAAATTGCAAATTTTTTAAATTCTTGTCACCAATTTCCGCTCTATTTTGGCCTTGATTCGGGCAAGGCGTTTGGGTCATCCAATCAAAAAATAAAAATTAAGGCTTAGGTTTTCGATGTTTATTGTTGGTCCTAGTCTCATATAAAAACCATAAGAATGGATTGGTGACCTCTAAGCCATTAGTATTAAGCCATTTTTCACGGAAAACAATTCATTTCATTGTGGGTAATACAAACTCCGGGATGTCCTTGTTTTGATTCTTGATCGGTGAAAAATATATTAAAAAATAAATAAAATTGATTTAAGGAACATGGAACGATATTGTTCATAAATGACCTGGATGATGTGAGTGCAATTATATTGGACTATGACAACTATGATGGTGAAGAGGATATTTGAAGCGAAATCGATGGAATTTGGCCACCAGAATATATTTTTCATTAAACCAGAATGTTTTTATTAAATCAGAATAAAAAATAAAGCAACAAATTAGCAGCAGCGAATCAAAATATTTTTTGACAACGACTCCGGCTCCGGTCTCGGTTTCGGATCTCAAAATTTTCGGCTCCGGCTCCTAAGTATCAATAAAAAGCTCCGGCTCCGGCTCAGCCATTACAAAAAATTCAGCTCCGGGGTCCGCCTCCGGCCCTTCAAAAATATGGCTCCGCTCCCGGCCCCGGAGCTTTTCCCAACACTGCTTATATAGAACAGGGATAGATACAAAATAGAACAGCAAACTAACAGTAAGGAATAGGGAAATCACAACAGAATTGCCACAACATAAGAATCCATACACCACAAGCCCAACTTCGCATCACGGAAACTTGGCACCAATCGAAAAATGGAAAAATTGCACAAAAATTGCCGATTCAGTCTATGGCATCGGCGTCTACAATTTTACGTGTCGGTACCCACGCGTTAAAGCGCTAGTTTGAAGCCTAGGGCGGGTGCCTTCGGTGCCACGTGCTGAAGTGCCATATTTTTGGGGGGCCCAATTGTCCGGTTGGTGCCCAATTTTTTGGTGCCAAATGGTCCGATTTTCAATTGGGGTTGTTGCTCAATTGTCCGCCCAAATTTTGGTGCCCAATTGTCCGTTTTTCTTTGGAGCGCAAATGTACGGACATCCCTAACTTCAGCCTGTTCATCATCATTTTGACGATATGGCAGTACAATCTCTTCAATCTCATGGGTTGCAATCTCGTCCATCAATTTGTTGAGAGTTTCAATTTCATTTATGTTGACCGATGGGTTGTTCTGGGCCATGTCGATGGTGAATCTTTTCCGAGAAACAAATTTTTGATGGGATGAAAGTTAGGGGGGAGGGGAGAAACCCACTGGATCATCACGCTGTAGATGTACAAGTACTGCTCCATCGTGTGCACGCTGTGTGCCCTCTGCCGTCGCAAATCCTGAATCAGTTCGGCAATGTCCAAGTGTTGTCCGGCTAGCAAACGACGCAGAGCAAGGTAGATGGCAACCAAGGTTCCAGTGCGTCCGATGCCTAAAGACGCCAAAAATTTTCAAGATCCCCAAGTCAAACATGTACCAGCCGGTGCTATGTCGCTTGATCCGAAAGTGAAAAAAGGATAACTTGCATGTATATATACCTATACTACAAAATGTCTAAAATTCCAATAAATACACAGCTAAAGTTTGGTAAATTTTAAAATAACAAAAAAGCATTGAAAGAAAGAAGTCAAGAAACTCATTACTCATTCTCATTATCAACAAAGGCAATCGAATGCGAATTCTGTCACAACAATCTGTAATTCTTATTCATCTGGAAAAATTTTGTACCTTTTTTTAAAGTTTGTTCCCGATTATCATTCGATTCCGCCCACTATCCTCCCCTCCTAAAATCTTCATAAACTTTATAATCTGTGTGTGATCCTTTAATTATATTTTAAAATTTGTTAAATACATGTAACTCATCCATTTTTGCACTTTCGGATCAAATGACTCACATCAGCCCCCCGTACCAGCCGAACAGTGAACAACGACGGGTGCATAGGGCTGGACGGCATTCAACAGAGGAAAGACGGCACGGGGGTTCGACGGCACCCCATTGTCGGGCCATTGTTGCCAGTGGAAGTGTCGTACGATGAACTCTTTGTCTTCGGTGGCCACGTTGTACTGGGTTTGGTATATGCCATCGTCCACTTGGTCTTCTTGCACATACGTGACACTTATAGAACCATTCGAAAATAGGGCCATCTTAATCATTAGGGTCCGAAAATATGCAACTTTATATGTTTGGGGAGTCTGAACGGTCTGAAAACCACGTAAAAATATCTAGATTATGTGAGCAAGTTTATAATTTAAGCCATATTCGGGCATTTTGGTATATTTTTTTCATTATTTTTTGGACATATTTGATGAGCATTTGACAATTTTTGTGCATATTTTTGGACCCAATTAATTAGAAAAAGCATCATTTTTCTTTGCAAAAACCCACGTTGGCCTCCTTTGCTGGCCAATATTGATGGCATCTTTGTCGCTCCAATTCAACACTCTCGCAAAGCATGACAATTGCTTCAACTCGTTCTTGCATGACCATGGTCCAGAAGTCGTCACAGGTGGATGGGAGCGGTGCTTGGGTACAGATGAAGGGGCGTTCGCCTGGAAAATTGGTGGTCACTAGGGTAGTTGTGTAAAAGTTCATTGGACTAAAAATTATTTGGACCATCAAAAGTCCTTGAGACCTCTAAACTGGACTAAAAACGTTCACGATCGAATAGCCGAACCGAAACCGAAAACCGGGTTTTTGGCCAAAAACCGAAAAGGGGGTATCGCTTTTAAATCGATCATGAATTACCCTAGAGGTCACCATTAATCCAACGGTAGCCGACACTTGAGGAGCCAACATTTTTGGAGACCGAACACTTGAGGCGAAGCAGATCATTCCCCTCCCCCAGCTGTTTATGTTTACCCCCGCGCTAGATTAAAACTTTTTCAGGTAAAACCTAAAGAAGTGAGTTTGCTGTCAAAAGATAGCCCTAAATGTCTGCTATAAATTTGCAAGAACAACTATCCGATTTTATTAAGTAGAAAAAAAGTTACCTATTTGGTAAACCACGACTTTATCGCTTAACTGGCCATAACTTTTTTCTACTTGGCCAAATCAGAAATTGTTCTTGTAAGTTTACGGGGATTTCCAGGGATGGACAGGTCGGTGATCGGTGACGAGGGTGGGCCACCGGTCGGGGACGGAGGATCAATGACTTTTCGGGGATTTTTTTTTGTCTATTTTTGGTCTTTCTTACAGTTTCCAAAAAAATTTCAAAATTTTTATGAATGTTACATATTAGAAATTTCTTTTCTGAGTCTAAATTGGAAGGGATTTTTTGAAAATTATATTGTGCCGATGGAGAAAATATGAAAATTAATACCTTTTTCTTAAAAAAAGTTGAGGTAATTTTTATATTCTTTTCTGGAATTTCAGTTGAAATTTCAAAAATTTATCATCAGTTCAAAGAAAATTCTGCTTTTCTGATGGCTTTAGTTGCTTGTAACGGTTTTTCTAAAAAATTGTATAATCAAAAAATGAAAGAAAAAAGACAGGAAAAAGATTTAAAAATATATGAGGTGATGAGGAATTGAACTGGCATCCGCACAATCAGCTCCTCGTTATCCACGAACCAGGGAGTGTTTCCACTAATAAATCAAGGCCATTTGGGTTGATTGACCACTGAATTCTCTTTACAAAATTGCATCTTTAGGAGTGAATTTTCATCTCCGAATCCCGGCGGGGATGAGAGTCGGGAATGTCTGGGATGGACTCGTCGGGAATCGGGACGGGGATAAGCCCAAAAATGTCGGGGATCCCTTCCCGCGGCGGGGATCCCCGTGCGCAACTCTACTTCCAATCCCAATGACGCACCGTTTGAATTGATCCAATTGGCATGGATGTAACGACCGTTTGTCAACTGAACACGACTTTCTTCGACGCAACGAACATATTTGTAACGGTTTGAGCTCGGATTGCTGGAAAGCATACAAAAACCAAAATTCCCAATCGCTCAAACCAAGAAAAGAGGCGCCTGGACAATTCGACAGTGTTGATCCCGACGAAAGATCAATAAGCGATGATGTGAGGGATTGATCGGGGATTAGACGGGGGCGGATTAATTGGGCAGCTGGTCCCATCCTTTGATTGTTGTGTCCCCTTTTCGCCCTCCGGCCAACCATTGGTCCCGATAAAAAGGAGCCGGAGGGAACAGATTTTTGGATTCCCCCCGATCACTTTCATTGTAAAATTGAATAAGAGAAAATAAAGAGCAGCCTAAGCTGTTCCCGGGAAAAGGGGCACAGACCTTTGGGGTCTGAGGGTCCCGGGGAGGGGAATCCCGAAGTGGGAGAAGGTAAAGAAATGGAAGGCTAATAATNATAAGCATATTATGCAGATGAAGGATTGAGAGAAGAGTAATATGCCTAATAAGCATATTACGTAGGTAGGAAAATAGGGGGAAATAGTATGCCTGATAAGCATACCATGCAATGTATAAATGTGTATAAAATGGATGTATAAAAGGTATATTTATAGTATGATGAATAATCATACTATGTGTCATATAGATTTATAGTATGACGGACAATCATACTATGTAGGACTTTCATTATTCCTATCATTATTTTCCTATTATTCTATGGTTTTCCCCTCCCCAAAATTAGTCGTTATTAACATGGAGGTCCCGCCCGGATCTTTGATTTATTTTTCTTTTTATCTCTAATTAAATATATTCTGGAATAATATTTTTTGATCATTTCTATGATCCTTTGTCTTATTGATGGTTTAAAATATGTATTGTTTTAAAATTCTCTCCCATTTTGATAATATTTTCTCCGTTCTCTATTTTATCCTTCTTCTACAGTATTCCGTGTATAGCTTTTGTTTATTTCTTCCTGAATATTTTTCGGTGATCTTCTATGGTATTATGGATCCATAATATTTGTTCCTTATAATTTTATGCCATTTTATTTTTTTCCATCTAGAAAGGCCAAATTCATCCATTATTGTTTTCCATCAAATCGGAATTTCTATTGGGGTCTAATTTCGGGATTTTTGGGCCTTTTTGTGTGACCTTTGGTTTTGACTTATTATGTTTCCCCAAATAGTTTTAATGGGTTTGTTTGTGTGCTCCGAGGGAAGAGCACCAAGTGGCACATTGAAGGTGTTCTCCCCGGATTTTGTGGAAGATTAATGGGCATCTTGGGGCCTAAAGGAGTCCGAGAGGCTGGCCCCCTTCGGATCTGAACGGGAAAAAGTAGTTTGCGGACTACGAAGTACCCCCCTGTGCGGCTGGCCCGAGGGCCGAGGAAAAGGGAGAGAGAGAATTTATCGCNTTTTGGGCCTTTTTGTGTGACCTTTGGTTTTGACTTATTATGTTTCCCCAAATAGTTTTAATGGGTTTGTTTGTGTGCTCCGAGGGAAGAGCACCAAGTGGCACATTGAAGGTGTTCTCCCCGGATTTTGTGGAAGATTAATGGGCATCTTGGGGCCTAAAGGAGTCCGAGAGGCTGGCCCCCTTCGGATCTGAACGGGAAAAAGTAGTTTGCGGACTACGAAGTACCCCCCTGTGCGGCTGGCCCGAGGGCCGAGGAAAAGGGAGAGAGAGAATTTATCGCCGCACGGGCATCGTCGGGAGGGTTCGTAAGGAACCCCCCGAATCCAATGACTTTTTGTTTGGCGCCCATTATTTTATGATCCTGGGCCACCGGGAGCCCATTTTCTTGTGTGAATTCTCCATTTTTTTGTTTTGTCTGATTTTGTGAAGAATCGTTTATTGTGTTTTTGCACTTTCAGAAATTGACTGTTTCTGAATTCTGAGTGTGTGCTTTTGGCCCGAAACTTGCTGAACTCGACTCCATTTGACCGAATCTACCGTAGCATCAACTTGTACTTCAGTGTAAGAAAAATTTTTTTAGAAAAAATAAATAAAAAAAAAATAAAAAAAAAACAAATCTTCATTTTTTTAGTTCAGCTTTAACATTGTGGAAATCAGTGATTATTGCTGTTAGTTTGACTTAGATCACAACTGATAATTGTGCTTCTGAGTATATTTATAAAAAAATCAATTATTAATTTTGACTTATTAGAACAGGTTTATTACTGTGAATAACAGTATTTAAATCTGATAAATTCATTCATTTTCTTATTACGGTATCATCACTGTGGAAATCAGTGGATAATACCGATCGTTCACTCTAATCACGACTGAGAATTGTGTTTTAGAGCAAAAAAAAAATAGTTTTAATCGGAACTGATAATTCCGATTACATTTCATAGGTGCAACAGAATTAATAGTTCTGATTGCGGGGAAAAATATAGTGAAAAACTATATTTTTGAGGAGCAGCCCATCGAACTTTGAAAAGGGAAGGAAAATTCCTCGTGTACCACAGCATTAAAAACCGGAAAAACCGGTGACCCAATTGCCAAGTTCGAAGCCCCAATTAAAAAAGTGCGCGAGAGCTCTGATACGAAAAGCGACAAGAAAGGAAGAAGCAAATGGAATACTCGGACGATTGTAAAAAGAAAAAAAGGAAAGAGGAGGAAGAACCAAAGCTAGCGCTGATAAGAGGGGGACGAGTAGGACCTGGGGGAGAGAACGAAGAGACCGTTGAGCGAGAAGAAGAGACACCAACACCCTTCCAGGAAGAGGAGACGGAAATCATAATCGAGGGGAAGAGACAGTTAGCATTGACCAGATGGAAGTGTTGGTCACCCACGGTATCACTAATGCCGTCCGAGCTGGTGGACGACATTTGGGAAGTGTACCAAGGAGACTGGATTGAGGAAAAGCAGTTTTGCTTGCGCGATTTTGTCTGGATGAAGTTCGGAGGAATCTGGATGCAATTCTGTTTGCGGAGGAATAGAGAAAGTAGTGATGGGTTCGGGGGAGATAATGGAGATTAGCGACAAGTGGAAGTGGTCAATATCATGGAAGGGACGAAGCTATTTTTGGGAAGAAGTTATGACAGGAGATGGAAGTGAGCAAAGAAGGGAAGTGAGAGTCCCAGAATTTAAAGTCGAAAAGAGAAAAGGGATGATCGAGACGCGAAAATGGCTGGAGGCGATGAGAGGAAGCGGTGAATTAGTAAAAGAAGAAACGAAGGTCAGGTGGATGGCAGAAGCCTTTTGGCACTAATAAGCTGGAGGGAGGAATGGATGAGCGCATCAGTGATCCCCGCATGGATGGTAGAGGAAGACTGGGAGGTGGAGGACATTGTACTAAAAGGGGACGAAGGAGAGGACAGAAGAAGCTTTGTAAGGGCGCGAATTGATCAGAACGAAGTGATTTTCCAAATCATGAAGGAAGCGGACAGGATGATTTTGGGATCCGTGCTACAGAGGCTGTTGAGCGAGGCGAGTCACGATGTCACTCAGGAAGGCGGGAGGACGGTGTACTGGGAATGGATAGCGGAGAAAAGATGCTACAGGAGAAAGGCACCAGCATTTTGCATACAGAAAAAGAAAGAAGGGTTATGGTGGACAGAAGAGGAGAAAGAAGAAGAAGAGGGAGGGAAAAAGGAAGATGCAGACAGCCTATACTTCCCGACCGATTGGTTTGAGGAGATGGAACAGGAGAGAAATGTAAAAGATGAAAGTGCAGAAGATGGAGCCCCTCTGGATGAACAAGATTTGGTCGACGTTGATGGCCAACAAGAAGAGGAGGGATTGGTGAACTGCGTCGCGGGAGATGAATGGGAGAGTGAATATGAATATCCATTCGAGGAATTCGAAGAATTGGATATAAATTGGCGAGGAAAAGAAAATAAGGCAATTATGGGCAGGGAAGAATTTCCTGTCAGCATGTGCCCGAGGAATATGGCCAAAGGTTGGCTTATACATAAGAGTCGCTACAAGTTCGTTCTTGAAGAAAGTTCGAACCAGTTTGAATGCCAAGATTACATCTTCGCGACAGTTTCGGATGAGTGGGAGAATCGCGAGCCCATTCGATTCTACCTCAGTGACGATGTTCATCAAGTTGTCCTGGGAGAGAACGCATTCAACGAGATGATGACTGGGGGAGTCAAACCAGGATATCTGAGTGGGCGCGACCAATGGGGAAGCTGGGGCTGCTCAGTGTTTGTGAAGTTCGGGAAGCAATTTATCCCAAACTTTGAACCCTGGTCTGGAATGTGGTATTCCAAAGCCCGCACAACCATTTTGTGGGATGGCATCCCAGTACAAGCGGACAACGGTGTCCTGCGCAGCCATCGCCGTTCTTCCTGTCCATGGATTTTTCACCAGGATCGGGATCACGACGAATACACAGAAAAATCCAGCAAAAAGGTGATTGCCAATGGCTATCCTGAAGGACTGCACATGAAGAAATGGGTAACTCAGGCGCGGAAAGGCCCGAACAACATAAAATTTTATTTGCGGGAGCAAGGAGGATACATCATGCTGGGGAAGAAGTTCATGGATGGCCTGAAAGCTGATGGAATCAGCTGGATTTTGAATTCGATGAAGGAAACCATCTTTATGAAGGAGGGGAAGGTAATAACCCTGAAATTCAGCAGGGAGAGAAAAGTGACTGCGAAGCGCACTCCGATCCCCGTCACAAACATTTTTGTGCGACCGTCAAAAGACACTCTATTCCCATCGACGGTCTTTTCGAAAGGCGGAAATGAGAATGAGAAGGAAAGTATTTTACCCTATGAGCCCGGAGAAGGCTCGATCGGAATAATTGTGGGAAGTCGGTACTTACCCAAATGGCTCGCTGGAAACGCCTTCATGGGCGAAAAAACTGTGGGAGAGCTGGAAGAGGAGTCCGAAATGGAACTGGCTACTCCAGGGACATCAATGGATGTCTAACGCGTGAATTTTTTTCCGTAGTGCTTTGTAGATGGGTTGCTCTGTTAGGCTTAGAAAAAAAACAAGTTTAAGATGGAACGCCAAAAACGAAATCAACGAAGCTGAGGGGGACAACCAGCCAAATCAACCCTACCGCGAAAGTACCCCGCTACTTCTAACCGACGTCGAGAGCAACGATGAATCGTTGGCGGAAGGTGCGATAGCAAATGGGCGCTTCAGTGGAAGAAGCGCAGAAAAAAGAGGTGGAGAGGGTTACAGCGGTAATACAGGAGGATGTAGTGGTTTTGATGTGCGGAGCGAACCCTCCGCAGGGAAATGAGCCCATGGAACTGGATGGTGAAGTGATGGAGCTTGGCAACCTGAAAAAACTGGGAGAAGAGGAATTTGAAGCGCTGCTGGTCTCACCTGAAGTGGAGGTGACGAAGGAAGCAGCGAATGTGGTAGAGGAGGATGTGATTTTGTTGGATTTTGCGGAAGAAGAAGAAGAACAGGCGAAAGATGGTAGAAAGGGGGAAAAAGGAAGAGAAGCCCCCGTGCGAGAATCGGTCCAAAAGAAGCGAATGTGGAAGGAAGACCACCATTGGTGATATGGATCACGGAGCCAAGGACCCGAAGGTGCCCATGCCCTCAAACTTCGGAACCACCTGAGTCACCAAAGGATATACTGGAATCTCTCACTAACTTTGAGTTAGTGAGAGCGTCCAATGAAGACCGGCAAACTTTTGGAGAAACTGGTATGCGAATAAGAGCGGAAAGAGCTGCGATGGAATTCGCTGGGCAAGGACTGAATGTGTCCATAGCGTTTATGGGAAAAGGAATGGAAGACCTTCTCAAAGCGCTGGGTCAACGAACTTCTTCACGGTTGATAGCCGTGAAAGAGGAAATGACGCCGGAGTTGGACACCAAACTCCTGGCGATGTGGGGATTGGTTGAACCCTGACTACCACCACATTTGGACCCGCATCCCAGCACGAGCGCTCTATCACTTCCCTTGGACCCGCCCATGACAATGAAAAACATGGGTGAGAAAGGAACGGAAGGGAAGGAAATTAAGAGCCGAAAAATGGTGGTTACAGATCGGTACGCGGCGAACAGAGTGCGGCCTTATGAGGTGATAAGGAGGAGCGGAAATCGCTATGGAAAGGAAATTTCCCGTGAGGGGAAATCGCAGTGGTGGCGCAAGAACGGGGGCACGTGTTTCCTGTGTGCCAGGCCAGGACATTACGTCAGGGATTGTCCGGAGCTGAAAGCCATCCAACGAGGGCGTGCAGAGCGCGAGGGGCACGATTGTGGTCATGGCAAAAGCGCAGGAACTGAGGGGCCCAAATAAGAAAAGCACGGGGGCCGTGCTTCAAACTGAGGAGGGGGATGTTGATCCCGACGAAAGATCAATAAGCGATGATGTGAGGGATTGATCGGGGATTAGACGGGGGCGGATTAATTGGGCAGCTGGTCCCATCCTTTGATTGTTGTGTCCCCTTTTCGCCCTCCGGCCAACCATTGGTCCCGATAAAAAGGAGCCGGAGGGAACAGATTTTTGGATTCCCCCCGATCACTTTCATTGTAAAATTGAATAAGAGAAAATAAAGAGCAGCCTAAGCTGTTCCCGGGAAAAGGGGCACAGACCTTTGGGGTCTGAGGGTCCCGGGGNAGAGGGGCCCAAATAAGAAAAGCACGGGGGCCGTGCTTCAAACTGAGGAGGGGGATGTTGATCCCGACGAAAGATCAATAAGCGATGATGTGAGGGATTGATCGGGGATTAGACGGGGGCGGATTAATTGGGCAGCTGGTCCCATCCTTTGATTGTTGTGTCCCCTTTTCGCCCTCCGGCCAACCATTGGTCCCGATAAAAAGGAGCCGGAGGGAACAGATTTTTGGATTCCCCCCGATCACTTTCATTGTAAAATTGAATAAGAGAAAATAAAGAGCAGCCTAAGCTGTTCCCGGGAAAAGGGGCACAGACCTTTGGGGTCTGAGGGTCCCGGGGAGGGGAATCCCGAAGTGGGAGAAGGTAAAGAAATGGAAGGCTAATAATATGCTGGATAAGCATATTATGCAGATGAAGGATTGAGAGAAGAGTAATATGCCTAATAAGCATATTACGTAGGTAGGAAAATAGGGGGAAATAGTATGCCTGATAAGCATACCATGCAATGTATAAATGTGTATAAAATGGATGTATAAAAGGTATATTTATAGTATGATGAATAATCATACTATGTGTCATATAGATTTATAGTATGACGGACAATCATACTATGTAGGACTTTCATTATTCCTATCATTATTTTCCTATTATTCTATGGTTTTCCCCTCCCCAAAATTAGTCGTTATTAACAGACAGTAAGGATAATTGTAGGGAAAAATTTATTTTAGACCTCGTTATACCAAAAGTATAAAAGGCAAATTGTGCAGAACTTTAAGATCTATCGTTTAGTCTTTTTGGTTTTTTTATTTCCTGAAAAAGTTCGAAATTTTTTAAAAAAGTCGAAAATTACGGTTCTTTCAAAAAATTTTTAACTTTTCTGGGAAATTCTAAAAAAATTAAAAAGATACCAGAAGATAGAGCATATTCTGCACAAATTTGCGTTTATACTTTGGTCTAACGAGGTCTAAAATTGAATTGCCCAATGTCGAATTGTCCGGACACGAGTAGCGAAGGTGCAGTATCCAAGATGAAAAATGGAAATTTCGGAGGGTTCCGAAAAATAAATCGGCGCCAAAATGATCGAAGTGAAAGAGCTATCCCTGGCGCCCAACCAACCGCTTGAATTCGTCCGATGGCTCTGGGAATGGCACCGCTTGCAACCGCCGAAATTCCGCCTCCAAATCCGCCAGCCCCTTCCTTGCGGTCGCATAGGCAAAGCGTTGCAACGCGCCAATGAAATCCGGCGATGCATCCCCATCCATTTGGACAGCAGGTGCTTTTTGATGAACATCCGGATTTGTTGGTTCTTCTTCAATTTTGGCCTCCTAAAAAAATTTCGCCATTTTCCTTAGCTTATCTAGAATTAATAAAACTAGAAAAAAATTAGCCAACGATTCGGTTAAGGTAGGAAAACCCAAGAAAATCCGATGTATGACCTATTCAAATGGGTCTCCGCCTACTTATCACTACAATAATTAGGATCTAAAATATTTTTAAAAAAGTTTTTACAATATAAAGAAAACTTTTTATCAGATCATAGAGCCGTAAAGAGCAATGAAATTTTGTTCAAGTTGGCCTTTGGATAACTTTTTAGCCATGCGATCAATTTGAACAAAACTTATCTAATTCATATTTATTTTAAAATTCTATCATTTTGAATGAAAGTTAATTTTTTCGTGTGTGGTTGGTGATGTGTTGGATTCGTGCTTGCGCGTTATGACAAAAGGGCAAATAGTCGCGTTATGACAAAAAAGGCAAATCCACCGCCTCAAAGCAATTGTCGCGTTATGACAAAAAGGGCAAATCCACCTAGAATGCCTTCTAAAAATTTAAAATAAATAGATTAAAATTCATATAAAAAATTAATTAATTTTGCATATAATTTTATTTGTTTGATTTTTAAACTTCCAAATATTGAACTACTACTATAACTTTTGGTGCGCACAAACTATTTCTACCTTCATCATTTTGTTTTATGTTTAAAAATATGCATAAGAATAAAATACACTGGGTTGGAGCCCCGAGAAAGCCAACTTGGATTAATTTTTAAATAAATCTTATCCAAAAAGAAATAAATAATTACCCAAGCATCTAAAATAAATATAAAATGGGCTTTCTTTAGGGCTGCCCTGCCAAAAAATGTTGATAAAATTTGAAAGTTGTAGTTGAGTTGTGTTATATATATACCCCAACCCACCTCAACTAAAACCCCGCGGGGGTAGTGTATTTTCTGATAACCAAAAAAAGATGACCTGATTTTGTTGTTATTTTTTGTTCATATTTTAATCAATTTAGTAAAAATGTTTTTTGAATAAAGAACCGAACCTTCTTTTTTGTTAATCATTCACTAGGTTTAATTCTTTATTTTTTGCCTGGGATCCTTTCATTTTTTGGATGGATTTGCCTTTTTGTCATAACGCGACTATTTGTCCTTTTGTCATAACGCGCAAGCACCTGTTGGATTTACACCTTTTAAAATAATAAATCGAAAATTAGGACTTTAATGATTTAAAAATGTGGCTACAACCTCTCCTTATAGGGGATTTTCCGGGTTCCGAGCGTAAACTCCTCAATTTATTCGATTTTTTATTGAAATTTGTACCTCATTTTCCTTGCCACTAGGCGCCGCAAAGACGAAGACGAATATTGATGTAAACTGTAGAAAAATGAGAATTTTCATAGTGAAATTCAGGGGAAATATAATTTTTCGCCTTAAAATTAAAATAGGAACTCAAATCTCCTCCCGAAATTTCTGTGAAAATTTAAAATTTTTTATCATAAAAAATACATTACTAAAGCTTGGCTCATATACAATAACAAGGCAATTTATAAGGTGGATCCAAATTTTCGAAATCCAAAATCAATTTTCTGATTGATCAACGTCATTAATTTCTCCAAGTTTCCGATTTCCGTGCATTTTCCTTAATTTTGCATAACAATAACAAGTTACAAAAAATATATAATTTTTGGATTTTGGGTATGGTTTTTATATGAGGTAGGTGGTGTATTTATGAAATTACCGAAAATTCACATATAATACAATTTTTCTATTTTAAGTATGCTTTTATACAAATGTTGATGAAATTTGAACAAAATTTTCCGAAAATTTCCCAAAAAAAGGTTTGAAGATTGATTTTGGAGTCGGAATTTACAAAAAAATTTAAAAGTTACAAGGGTATAATATTTTGACAATTTTCAGCATTATTATATTTTTACCAATTTTGAATTTGATTTATCATTTAAATTATAAATCATTTTATATTATTTTCAAGTGTTTGTTAACAATGTAAAATGGATACCAAATCAATGTCTCAATTTTCAGACGATAATAATTATTTGGGTTGCTCAACATTAATTATTTTTCCAATTTCCGTAATATTAAAGCCAATTTTCATGAATGTCAGGCGGGAATTTTGCCCAATTTCCCCGATTTGTTTTATTGCCTAACAAGAACATTAATTAATAACTATTTGTTAGTGTTTTTTTCAATAAATCTGACAAAATGTGGAGAAATCCCTCGATAGGCATTTTGTGATATATCAGTAGCGGTGGCACACATAAAACCTAGACATATTACATGAGATAGCATGTGTTGTCAAAAAACCAATAAAAGTATAATATACTTACTATAATTAGTTTATGAAGTTCGTGTAGGTTCTACAGGAAATTTTTTAATACTTACCAGTGTTACGTACCGTTTCGTATTACCTGAATGGCATAGTCACGCACTAAAACAAGTAGGACATATAATGTACTTCATGAAGTTCGTGTAGGTACTGCTGGAAATTTTGTGAAAATACTTGCCAGTGTTACGTACCGTACTCGTATTACCCGTATAGTATAAGTAACGTTTAAACGTGAGTTAGCACGTGTCGTAAAAAACTAGTAGGACATATAACAACTTCATGAAGATCGTGTACGTACTACGGTACGTGGTCTAACTCTATTAATTATTATTGTATAAAAACCCCATTTAGTTTATTTTGCACATATATAATAATGGATTTTTAAAATTAACCACTGACTTGTGAGTTTGAAGGCTTCGAATTTTTGGTATATCTCCGCGACCCAATTTACTCATCGTCATGGTCATCACCATTGTTTTATGAGTGATGCTCTGAACAATTTTGATCATTTATTTGATGAAGTCATCAAAATTTGGGGCAACAACCAGTTATGGAATCAGAACATTGCGATACAGAGAAAACTAAAGCAAAAATTCTGATGTCTCATGATCTGCAAAAAGAATGTTTTGGAATTAAAATCAGAATTTTCGGATACAGTAAGCCAAAAAAAAAATCACGAAAAATACCAAAAGAAGAGTCTGAGGTGCAAAGCTAAGCATTCAATTTGGTTCGATTCTTGTTGGAGAAAATTTTTTGCTATATTAAAACTTTCTCTGCTTCTCTAATTTACGAAACTAATATTTAAATTGAAATAAATTAAACCCATCCAAAAATGGCCCCACCATATTTGATTAATTGACTCAAAATTTAATATATTATTATTATTTGACTTTTTATGGCATTTTTGAAATGGATGAAATGTTGACCAATTTTTATCGATTTCATTACAATTTTAATTATATTTTATATTCTTATAGCCAATAAATGTGGTATTTATTATATGGATAAATTGTAAATTCACAAAAAAAAATTTAACTTATTGATATACATTAGATATATTTATTATTATTATTTTCCCTAATAATTTCTTAGTAGTTTATCATTTTCCTTAAAACAAAAAAATTCTTTTTATATACGATTTTTAAAGGCACTATTTTTAATCATTTTTTATCTTTAAAATCCATTCAAAAAATTACAAGGAATGTTTTTGTCCTTTCTGATCGTTATCCTTTTGGTCCAAATTCGGCCAAATTATGGCCAATGCGATTGGATTGAAGTTGTTGTGGATCCTCCAGGCTTCCAATACACTGTAAAGGTAAGGATCAGAATCATTTTGATGTCAAACTCAGAACATTTGTTAGTCAGGGTGACGATTTTTCCAGGAAAACCTGGCATTTGCCAGGAAAATAGGGTCCTTGTCAGGATTTTGCCAGGATTTATCTTGATGCCAGGAAAAGCCAGGATTTTGTCATTTTCCTAAAATTTATTAATTTTGCCCCAAAATGGTCAATTTTCTTAAGAAAAATAAATAATTTTTCAAAATTCCCTCCAAAATTGAATAAAAAATACGAAAAATTTCACCAAAAATTAAAATGATTCTCCAAAAAACTGATCATTTATATAAAATGGTCGGCACCAGGATTTTGATGTTTAGAGATCATTACCCTGTTGTTGGTTTAAAAATCATAATAAGTTGAATATTTGCTGTTAGATCAGGTATTTTGGTGTGCAAATAGCGTACCGATTTCTCTTTAAAAATTCAGAAATTTCGACGTGAAATATAAAAGGATTCTGGTGTAAAAATCAGTTAAGTTTTTTGGTTCAAAAATATATTCTGGTGAAAAAAAAACAAATATTTCTATCCATAACAGAATCATGGATCAGTTCTGTTTAGGCTATTTGTTTGATGGCCGGACACCGAAGACGCGGCATGCTGTACGCAAACACCAAAACGGTTGACGAGAAGCAAAAAGTCAAATTTGACAGGGCAAAAGTGCGCCATTGCAATTACATCAACTTCACATTTTGGAGGGGCAATGAGGAGGCGGTAACGAATAGGGTAGGCCACTACCGGTTTTTAATCGGGTTTTAAGACCGGTTAACCGCCGGTTTTGAAACCGGGTCGGCCGTAATTTAAGCCAAATAAACCGGAAAACCGGCGGTTAACCGGGCAAAAAATCAAAACCTAAAACCGGGACCCCCGGTTTTTAACCGGTAGTGGCCTACCCTAGTAACGAATACATAATTTAACAAATTAATTTGGATCCTAGCGGGATTGAACCAGCAGGAGGAGGCTCCTCGATTTTGTGGAAAAAATGAACTATTCTACACCAGCAGAGTTATGTTATCTGTGGATCGAGATAGCTTTAAGCCAGATCCCATAACTCGGTTTAAGTGCAACCCAAAGAAACAAGCTTGATGTAAAAATAGAATACAAATAAGCAACAAAATGAGCCAATTTCATCATTCAATTCCCAATAATCTAAAAATTAATTTAAAAAATGCCCAAATGGGTTCGGGTCCTTGATCAGTAACTTCCTTTTGAAAAAAAGGTTAATTTAGGCCTATGGATCAATAAGCAGAGCCGATCTGTATGGCATCCGTACCATTCTGATGGACTTCGACAGCCCGTTCGGATGATCTGAAGCGATAACCTTTGAAAATACCGTAACCATGATTGTTGTTTTATGAATGTGATCAGAAACATTCTAGCGCTGAATCAGAACTCAATTGGTGTAAAATGCGGATTTTAAGAGTGAAACAGAAATTTCGGTCTATTATAAGAAAGAATCAGAATTAGTTGATATGGAATCAGAACATTAAAATCAGAAAATTCTGATGTTGCATAATTCATTAAAGTGAAAGATTGTGAGTGAAATTCTGGTATAAAAGTTGTTCATATTGGTCATTCATTTATTTAACCGATCTGATCTGTACAGTTAAGCAACGTTGGTTCGAATCTCCTCAAATAAAATAATTTCGAATTTTGGAACGGATAAACATTAATTGTTATATCAATGGTCCCATAAAATATATGATTTTTAATATTTTGGTCATTATCTGCTCCTTATTACGGTATCAAGTTTTCTCGACTTCTCTAACAGATGGAAGTAAATTTTTGACCACATAAATGTCATCAATTTAGTTAATTTGGCCAAAATATGTTGTATTGAAAAATTTTTTCGTTAAACCAACCATTTTGCACCAATCATCAGATTGTTCTTAATGATATGAATAAAAATAAAATAGCTATAATCAGCGTAAAATACAGGGTTCCCAGATGTCCTTTTTTTAAAGATTTGTCCTTTTTTGGACCAACTATCCTTTTTTGTCCTTTATTTTTGAGATTTTCGAAAATTTTATTCAAAAAATGACCAAATTTCTTAAGAAAAAAGGATTTTCAAAAGTTTCTCCGCGCACCCCACATAATGGATTTTCTTCAAAATGCCTAAAACTAAAAATGATCAATTTTTCTTAATAGAAAAGACTAAATTTTCAAAATTTTCTCCGGCGGCCCCTGTCGGGACCGCCGGCATCTTCACATAGAGGTTTTTTCTTCAAGAAATGCCTTAAAAATGATCAATTTTTTAAGGAAAAAGATTAAATTTCAAAAATTTCTCCGACGGCCTCTATCGGGACCGCTGACACTCCAAACAGTGATCGAAAATTATTGGAACAAATTGTTGCTAATGAAAAAATGTACGATTTAAACATCAAATTATTGATAAAAATCTGTTAATATTTCTGTTTTGGAAAGTAAAATTAAGCTTTTTAAAAGTATCTTTTTTCGACCTCAAAATCTTTAATTTTAAGCTTTGTGTCCTTTTTTTCAGTCACCCAAGACCTGGAAGCCCTGGTAAAATACCCTGAAAATTTCAATTCTTTTTTTAGCTCCTCGATTTTATGACGTGGAAATAAAATGTTAAGTTAATTAATAAGTTAATTAATATTATCTGTCTATTTTATTTTTCTCTCTTCACGCACTTTTCTTTGTCACAATATGTAGGGAATTTGTTTCAAAAATTCGATGGTTCAAAGCGTTTTTCAACTGTTATTATTGCTATCATATTCTCATTCGTTGGATGTTCATTTTCGAGCTTATATTTATGCCAAAAATATCAATAATGTGATGTTTTGCCCAATGCCAAATTAGCTGATTTGGCCAAAATTTGATTTGGCAATTTTTTGCAAAAAATTTGGCATTCGGCTGAAATGCGTAATCAATCAAATCATGTATGTAGTTGAATAATAGAGTTCGATCAATGGCGCAAATTCAGGTTTTTGACAACACATACAAAACATGTTTTGATTCCCAATATGTTTGATGGCTAACCTAAAAAACTTATTAATTCTATAATTCAATTTGAAAATTATACTTTTGCATTTTCATTGGGATTTTATGATTTTTACAAATTTTCAAACATTCAAAATTTTCAATAATCTTTTTCCTAAAAGAAAGTCTCTACAGAATTTTTATGATTCAAAAAACTAAAATAATCAAATTCACTACTACAATTCATCAAAATTTGGCCAATTACCCAGAACTTTATTTAATTAATTTTAATGGATTTTGTTCTATTTAACAAATTTAACAAATATCACCTTTTTAAACAAATTTGTTCCAAACATCAAATTTGTATCGATTGTTCATTGTAATATATTATACTTCCATTCATACTTCCATTCAATGATAAAATCCTAAAAATATTACTTTTTGAAAATTATGATACTTAAGTAAAATGAAGACCTAAAAATTATTTTCCAAAAAAATAATTAAATAAATTAAATTAATAAATTTTCATTTATATTTTCCCTAAATTAAAAAATCTTTTTTTAAATTTTTTTGGCTGGCGTTGCCCTATTTTTGCAGCAAATGTTTTTGGGCATTCTAATTGTACTTCTTCTGGTCCAAATTCAACCCAATAATGGCAGCGATGGTTTGATTGATGTTGCCGTTCGTCCGCCGGATTTCGAATATACTGTAAAGGTCAGATCATCAGAAAGATTTCTGGTGGCAAAATCAGAAGTTTTTTTACTTAAAAAAACAAATTTCTGGTGCGAAATCAGAAGAGTTGTTATCGAAAACAGAAATATTAAATAAACTATGGGTAAGTAACTGAACTTTTCTGATATGTAAACCAGGACTTTATATATTGTGAAAATCAGAAGGGCTTTATGTGAAAACAGAACATTTCAGATATTTAAATTAGATTTAAAAAATTTATTTACGAAAGAGGTTTCCTGTTTGGAGTAATTTATGTAAATATTAAAATGATTTTAAATCAGAAGAAAATAATAATGAGATTTTTATCCATTGAAAAGGATAATTCTGATCCGAAATCAGAAGAGATTCTGTTTTAGGCTGATTGTTTTCTGGGCTCAAACAGAAGACTCGTTATACTGTACGCAAAAACCAAACCGGTTGGTGGTGAGCAAATGGTCAAACTGGACAGGGCAAAAGTGCGCAAATGCCATTACATCAACTTCACATTTTGGAGGGGCAATGAGGGGGCGGCAACAATTGATTTGGTAAAGATAATTGGAATCCGAACTCTCGACAAAAAAATCCGCTGGACTACACTAAAAAAAAGCATAAAACCAACTATGATTGCTAAAATGATACACAGTGGGATTAAACATTGAACCCAGGATTCTATCTCAGCCGAAATACATTTTCGAATAAAAAATCGCTATAAAAGCCTAATACTATGGAAGGTAAGCCTCATACATCAAAAATGTAATAAATTGCATTGTAAGGAATACATTGATAAGTTAAAAAATATACCTATTAGCATCAATAAAAACTGGACTCCTCGAACTAGGATCAAACTGTTATTCGGCTGCCAGAGCTCACAAGTCAGTGTCACAAATAGAAAATAAAAAATTAACTGCATATGCTCTTGTATTTCCCCCGCCTCTAGTATTCCCCCCACCTCCAGTAATCCCCCCTTTGGCGAAGGATTCAAAAATAATCCCCCCTCTCTTGTAATCCCCCCGGGGGGAATACTAGAATTTACAAAATAGATAAATGACACTTTCTAAAAATTAGGCAAATGATGAGTTAAAAATAAAATAAAAAGAAATTCATCCATCAATTCAATTTCCAACAAGAATCAATTCAAATTCTTCTCCGTCGTCAACATCAGCGAGTTCAACTTCATTTTCATCTTCTGATAGGCCCGCATCTTCTTCATCATTGCGACCGTCCTCGGTCATCTGCTTTGCACGGAACTCACGTAAAAGTTCGATGCCGTGCATGCCAACTGATCCGCCTGGTTTGAAGCATGTGATTTGATCGTCCTCACTTCCATTGCTTGATGTATTTAGACCACAAACTTAATAAATAAAATGATATTCCTGGCAAGAACTCCATTAAAAAATTTTATTTACAAACCAGAAAATGATTTGAGGATCAAATCCTTCGAGAGTTCTTGCCAGGATCGATAAACCCAGTCCAGGACGTTTCCAATGCTGGTGCCTTCGGATTTCCTGCAGTCGTATATTCTCGTCTGTCACCATTCGTCATCCACAGGCTGTAGTAATGGCGGATCCGCTCTTTGAATGGCTTATTCCAGCAAATGTCGGGAGCCTAGAAAATATACCAGATAATAAAAGATAATAATAATAATAGTGCAACAAACACACTTGTATAAACTTCGTGTGCAACAAACACACTTGTATAAACATTGAACCCAGGATTCTATCTCAGCCGAAATACATTTTCGAATAAAAAAATCGCTATAAAAGCCTAATACTATGGAAGGTAAGCCTCATACATCAAAAATGTAATAAATTGCATTGTAAGGAATACATTGATAAGTTAAAAAATATACCTATTAGCATCAATAAAAACTGGACTCCTCGAACTAGGATCAAACTGTTATTCGGCTGCCAGAGCTCACAAGTCAGTGTCACAAATAGAAAATAAAAAATTAACTGCATATGCTCTTGTATTTCCCCCGCCTCTAGTATTCCCCCCACCTCCAGTAATCCCCCC
>LDKF01000040.1:132176-144534 GCA_001026735.1 Rotylenchulus reniformis
CACGGGTACCCGGTGTCCCCCCCCTAAATACGCGCCTGGTTAAAAGCTTCTCCGCACCCAAAATTTTTTAATTTGGTAGAAGCCGCAAACATAATAAAAGAAAAATTTTGAAAAACTTCCAGGACCTCATTTTTAGGTGTGTATTTTGGTCTAGAACCTCATCTTAATTTTAAGAATTTTTTAAAGAATTTTTTAAGATTTTTTCTTGAAAAATATCGCAATTTTTCTACCAAATGACCCCTCATCATTCAATCTCTTCACGGCTGGGTTTGAAAAATAAATCCCCCTGCAATTAGTCCCCCTGTAATAGACCCCCCCTCTGCTGAAGAGGGGTTGAAAAATAAAACCCTGGGGAGTCTAATACAGGAAATATGGTACCTTATTAGTGAAATCGAAGGTGCTGGGGCGTTAAAAACCCGCCACAGGGGTCGATCTATCTAAAACTTTTTTAAGGCTTTCTAGACCGAAAGTATAAAAAGTGAGATTTTCATGAAAGGCCCAATTTTTCGATATTTTCAAAGAATTTCGAAATTTTTGTTCGAATTGAAAAACTAACAATAAAAATAACAAAAGATAAAACATAAGATTCTGCACAACTTTGCTTTTTTATACTTTTGGCCTAGCAAGCTTTAAAAAAGTTTTTGATCAGATTGGCCCTCGTTTTTTTTAATCGAACCCCACTCTGGTTCCTAGCGGAATTGCCTAGTTCCAGCATAAAATGTCCACTATGCCATGTAAAAAAAATTAATTTGCAGATCGACTCAGAACTCATTTGCTCGGAAAAGGGTTAGCTACTTTTTCATGGTTAGCTACTTTTTCACTTTACCACCCCCCCCCCTGAATTTTTTTTGTTTTTTTATGTTTTTCTTTTCAATTTAAACAATTTTAAAGGTGATCTGGGGGTTTTCACATGTGCTAAGCTCGAATCTGGCGTCAGATTTGTCGTATGATTTCATCAAATCTATAATTTTGTCATCTTTATTCTCTTTTTCATTTTAGCGGCATTATGTAGGGCTATGCAAAAAAGGTAAAAAAAAATGATAAAATCATAGATTTGATTAAATCCCACAACAAATCTAACATCAGATTCGATATCCAGCATTTGTGAAAACCCCCGGATCACATCTATAATTATTTATTTCAGGGGAGCAAAAGTCAAAAAACCCTGATGGGAAATTGAAAAAAATATAATTTTCAATGATTGATGTCCTAGCCAGATGCATTATGTTATTCCCGACGATGAGAAACGTACCAATAGTCTGGGGGACGTACCGTATTCTCTCTAATAATAAGAAACCCACTTGAGTTGGTTTGAAAAATATAAGACAAATGTCTTATTTTAGAAGAATACGGTAAATGTAATCACGTACAAAAAACATGTGAAATAGTACGGGTACATGAGTTAGCACGGGTCATTAAAAAACCAGTATACACAAACTACGGTATGTAGGCTAACTCTATTAATAGGTTTTAGCCAGGACTGGGATCATCGACCCCCGCGGCGGTTGTGGCTTAGTGGAATTTTTCATTTTATTCGATTTCAGTGAACTGATGAGTTTCAAGTCCCCAATTATGAAAAAACTTTTTGATTTAAGGTCATTGCAAAGACATTCTTCAGAGATGACATGCTGAAGGACGACGAACTCTATCGCATAGCTTTGGATTACGACCATTTTTTGGTAATGATTGATGATGAATGATTTACAGTATACCGGGATATATTGTATGATATCATGTTTCTTTGCGCATGTTTTGGGAAGAGGACCAAAAATAAGTGCTTGACGTTAATATTTTTAGTCCATATTTTATTTTTTAGTTCATCCATATTTTCGATGTTTAACACACATTTCTAAATTTATTTTTTAGTCCATGACAAAAAAAAATTCATAAATTTTTCCAAGGTATATATTTTCTTCATTTTTTGAAGAAAAATATTTTAAATGAAGTTATTAATAAATTTTTGCATTTTTGCCAAAAAAAATCCATATTAATGCGTTTTTCATTTTTTAGTCCCATATTTTGACATTTTTAGTCTATATTTTCCCCATCTAAAAATCCGCAATGATGTCTTTTGAAGTGAATTCGATGGAAAAATGTTGATTGCTTGATTGATCGATTTATAAATGATAATGATCGGAACATTTTGGCACTAATTCAGAATAATTTTATTGATGTTGATCTGAAATTGTGAGTCAATTCAGACAATTCTGATCCATGAAAAGCCAATAACCAGAATATTCTGATACCAACTCGGAACATTTCGAACAAAGTCAAATCAGAAATTTCTAATTTCAAAATTTTTGAAGCAGAACATTGTGAAGCAAAATCAGAATTTTCAGTACATATTTATGTCTAAGCAGTCCGATCTGCCAATTTAAGCAACGATTGTTCAATTCTACTTTGACGAAAATTGGTGTAACAATTAGTTGCCGTGCCAACGACCTCCATAAAATATGATTTATAGGGCCCTAAAATCGGAGGGTCTCGCCCAAGCCCCAATCCATACCACTCAATTAAATGCATATTTAATAAACAGTTTTGTGGAGTGATCATTATATTCAACGATAGAGAGCCACCAGAGAATTATGAATTAAATCCAAGTTCTTAAAATTGGCCAACTGATTAGAAAGCTATGGTCAAGTTAATCACTTGTATTGGCCAATTTCCGGTACGTATGATTATTTGGCCATAACCTTCGAACCACTTGGCCAATTTAAGTAATGGATCTAGTTCCTTGGTAGCCTTATATTTGATATAAACATCACAAACTCGTTTCTAAACATGCTTCTCCAACCCAATGTAAGTATTTTTGTTCCGAATTATCGATTTTGCAAAATGAACATCGTGGTCCTAGGGTTCAGGTTGCCTCTAGCAACGTCCAAGCTCCAAACTATACCGCATACATAATAAGCGCCATTTCCCCGATTTCTTCTCTACCTCCCCTTTGCCTTTGTCCATTCTTTCACAACTTTTGAGAATACAGCTCATAAATGTCCCAATTGCTGCGCAAAAATCAATTTATCGATTTTCTCTGACTTCTCTACCCACAGTCTCCGGTAGGGGACGTTTTAATGTCAAGGTCATAATTCTGCTTGAAATGAACTTGGAGAAATATTATTTGTGCCACGAATTATTAGCTACGAATAAGCCAAAGTTCATTTGAATTAGCCAAGTGAATAAAAAGTTATGGCCAAATGGCACACGTGCAGGAAATTGGCCAATACGAGTGATTATGCTGGCCATAACTTTTTTACAAAGGACCAATTCGGATACGACAATTTTCTGCACCCCATGATCTTTCCCAATTCAGCAAAATGACGTGGAAAAGACGAAAAGAACCATTACATAAATACCTACATATAAACGAGTCATATTACGTCATTTTTCTTCGTCATGACATGGCTCGTGAGTCATCGCTAACTACCTTTACCATTTCCTCTGATGAAAGACCAAATAAAATTTGTAACATCCATCCTAGTCCTCACTCACCATTAGTAGGCCTCGATTTGGCGCCAAGAAATTTTATATTGGTTTAAGGTATTGAAAAAATACCAATTAATTTTTTGGTGGGGGAGTACGTTCTAAAAATCCAAGCATAAACAATAAAAAAAACAATTTTTCAAAAATGCTTCGAATAATTATCAATTCACTCTGTTTGGTTCTCCCGCCACTGGGAAGATTCTGTTTTTTTTGATTATCATCAATTATCATTAGCGGGTCAACTTATTTCAGACAAATTTGATAATCATACGTGTAAAATTTTGTAGAACTCTCCCTTTTCACGGTAAAACATCAATATAAGAAAACCCCATCAGGTGATCTGATGTTGCATATATTCATTTTTAATTAAATTTTTTAATAAAATTTCGGTGTCATTTTGGCCAATGTTTGCACTTGTGTATGGCCGAATATTATGCTCTACAGCAGGTGCATTTCTCCACCAAAAAAATTTTTATGGGAGAGAGTGGGGGGAGGGGCGTAAATCGATCATCGATCCCCCAAGGTATGCAGAGGAGGTTGTATGAGGATAGTGAGGCCAAAATGATGATGATTCATGCACACGATGGTTCATGCATTCACGCGACATCGATTTCCCCACGAATTGTGTAATTTCATTGTAAAATGTTTTTATTAATTATGGCAAATGGCAAGTTTAAACTTCCTTTTCTACGAATTTTTTGGCGCGATTTTTAGCGCAATACCCTCATCAGTTCATCACACAAGGCCCGGATTTCTAGGTTACCTATAAGTTATTTTTATTTTTTAATTATTTAGTTTTTGGATGTGTTTAGACATGTTTTAGTTAGTTTTGAATTACTTTTTTAAAGGAATTTTATAAAAATCTAAAAGAACTATTTTGGACTTTTTGGGGGTGGGTGGGGGAGGTAGAATTTATTTGGGGTAACATAGTTACCTACTTTTGGGTTTTAGCACCTAAAAATCTGGGCCCTACTCATCAATATTTCTCGTTCATTTTTTTCCTCACCCATTTCACAGACAATAAACTGATTAATTTCATAATATCGCTTTAAAACCGCTCCAGGTTAAAATTGAAACCCATTATTTCACATTTTCTGGCTCGTTTTATAGACAAGGACATTTATATGCGAATCGTAACAACTAGGCCTAGACGAACTCTAGAAAAAAAAGAATCTTGGGGTCAAAAGACGGGGCAAAAAATTAGCTACAAAATGAGCCTAACAAACCATCCGAATTGGCCCATCGTTAAAAGGCCAAAATTATCGCTTGGCCAATTTCCTGAAAATACGAATATGAAATTTTTCTTATTCAAAAAAAATTCAGCTTAGGTCAGATAATTGAGCATATTATGAAGCTAGATTATTATTTGCTTTTGAAATTTTAGTCCATAGGGATTTAAAAATTTTTTTTCGAACTTTGCGACTTTGAATAGAGATGCAGATCGGATTGCAAAAAAATCATAAATAATCCATATTTAAGCTTTGAAAGCCCAAATTAAAGGGTCATCATTCGAAATGTCCAAATGGATGATTCACCGCAAAGATCAATTTTCGCGATCACTATTTTTATCTTTTTTACAACCAAAAAATCTATAAATGGTAGTCATTCATTCGCATCATCGCATTTAATCCTTCCATTTTTCCGCAGTCAATCGCTCTGAAAAATGAAATATGTAGCAAATGTTGGGGTTTTTCAGTGCTATGGCGTTGAAATAATGCCAAAGCCTAGAAAGATCAACATTTCTGAAGGCAAAAATGTGCGAAAAATGCTCATTTTTATTATAAAAATTTTGCGGAATTCCAAGAAATAGTTCGAAATTTGCCAAAAAAAATTTACCAAAAAATCGACCATAATTTTCCGCACATGTATTGTATTACGAAGAATTTCGGCATAAATTCTAAAGTGGCACTTTTTAATGCCTATTGAGATGGTTTTTAACGTCCTTAGCACCTAAAAATTTTCCCAAAATATATTTCTTTTTTTTTGTTCGATAAACTCTTGAAAAAATCCTAACTTTAACCTATAAAATTTTATTTTTTTAGCACGAAAAATCCTTAACTTTTTTTTGTACTACCAATTCTTATAACCTATAATGTCCGCTCCACCACCCTACAACCCCAACGCCTACCCGTCCTATCCGCAACAAAATTACGGCGGAGCGCCCGGCTACGGATACCCTCAACAGCAACAGCCCTACTACGGTGGTGGCGGTGGCTACCCCGGCCAACCTCAACCCCAAGTCGTGTAAGTTCTCGGGTGTCCTACTTACTTATTAATCTGGACCGAAACTTTGGTGTGAATTTTTTGTTGATTTGGTAAATTTGGGTTTTTTGCTTTGGTAGTTCTGAGTTTTTGCTTGTTTTAGGCCCTAACTTGGTTGAAAATGGCCCTAATTTCTTTTGAATTTTTTTGACCGGAGAAAAAAATGAAAAATCCGCCCCTTGCGTTTAACAAAATTCACTGTAATAAAGGGTGCTGGCGGCCCCTTAGGGGCCGCCAGAGAAAATTTTGAGCTCTTTTTAGACCTTTCGTTTAAGAAAAATTTGTCACTAAACACTGAAGAAAATTATTATTGAGGAATGATGGACGACCCCCGATGGGGGTCGCTGAAGAAAAATTTTGAAAATTTAGATTATGTAAATCAACAGGGGGTCGATTTTTTGGTTTAGTATTTCGGGGGACTATATTCCCCTCTGGCCACCCCTTGTGTCCACTAGTGTCACGCACGAGCCCGAAAAATGTTTCCTGGCTATGGGCCTGTCTTTCGTTTTTATTCTTCTTTTTAGTTTTGACTTTATTCTAAGAATATTTAGTTTTCTACGCTTAAATCTGCATTTTACTCAAATTTGTGGAGTTTTATCGTATTTTCAAATGGTTTGACCCTCTCCGTTCTTTTTTGGTTTTTTTCAAATCTATGTAGGTTTTTCATCCTATAAAATCATAAAAATTACAGGGTGGTTGAGCGCGATCAGCCTCGTCGCGGCGGCTCGGACTCCAACTGTTGCCTGTGGGCTCTGTTGGCATGTTGTTGTGGATGTTGTCTGGCCGAATGTTGTGACTGATGATGATCTGTGGTGGCTGAGAAAGAGAACCGAACGAGAGAGTGCATGTAAAAATTGAGGATCTTGATCAGAGAAAAAAAGAAATTTACAATTCACTTTTTTGTAATCGCCAAACTAATTTTTGCAGAAATTCTGTTTTTCGATTTTCCCACCCCATTCTTGTTAATGGGGACATACCTAGCCAGGATTTTGGGAGGGGGGTAGAAGCATACCTTTTCCTCCAAATTCTTCCTAGCTCAGAAAAATTTAAACCGCTTTCATAAGCACAGATTTTTTTTCTTCCTCTTTCCTCCACCGAACCTTTGAAATATATAAAATATTTCGTAAAAATTTCTTAAAATTTTAATAAAAATAATTGATTTCGATCCAAATAATAGCTTAAAAAGTGATATAGTGGTAGAATGCGAAAATTCTTGGTAGTCCAAAAGACAATGCCAATAATCCAACCGACGATTATAAGTGATTGAATGCCCATAGGAGGTGAATATCTTACAATTTTTAACGGAAAAATTGTTGTGTCAACAGAACAATGGGATTTGAGCCTTTTAAAGGATACATCAGTGAGATTTTAGAGAATAAATGGTATGTCAATAAATTTTAGAGATCTTTGTCGGTAACGGCACAATTTCAATTATTTTGGCGAAAAAATGCCAGGAACTTTTCCTGGACTGCCCGCAAGAAGTTGAGCTCATCCATCTTTTGCCATTCCCATGCATTATCCATCAGTTTGTCAATGAATTCAGCGACCTAAAATAGGGAAAATCCCATTTATGAAAAAGGGATCTTTTTTCAAATTAAAAATCGATTAAAATTTGTGTCTTAAAAAAAATTTAAAAAACTAAATTTCATAAAACAATCGATCCACCTGAACTGTAGCACCTTCATCAGTAAAAACCAATACTCGGTTCGACAGATGTGGGTTGGACGAAGAAACCAACAAACATTCGCTAAATCAAGCAAATCTTTTTTTTTAAATCAATTATTTTCATAAAAATTAACTTAAAATTATTTTTACTTAATTGTTTTATTTGTTAAAAATTTTCAGACAAGAGCGAATGGCGAGAATAATCAGTCGCGAGAATAATCAGAATTGGTTTTAAGGATAATTTTCGGGTCGACATATATATAATATTTTTTTGAAAATATACACCTTTCCTCAGGAATATTAATCTTTATTTTATGTTCTAATTTTTATTCTAGATTTCCGGTTTTGTTGGGTTAAGACATGCCCATCTTTCTACTCTGGTTATGTTTACGGCTTTGTCTGTGGATTAATCTCGAAAAGATTGTCGATGAACGAATAAGTGAAATATGTTTAATTGTGTAAAAAGTATAATTAAAATAATAAAAACTCGCCCCTCTTCCCTGAGATTCAGCCCCAATTGCTTCAGCAACTCTTCCATCTTTTGCCGATGCTCAAACAGATGGAAGCTGTTCGAAGGGGAGTCGGGCAACAAAGTGTTAGTCAAATTNTAAAATTTAAAAAGTAAACCGTGGGTTTTGAGAGTGATGGAACTAAATCTGACATCAGATTTTGTCATATTGTGAGATAGTTATTATTTTCGCCAATTTTTTTTTCTTCTAGGGATGGTTTTCACCTTGAATTTTGAATCTGACATCAGAAACATATTTGATAAAGACGATATTCTGAAGTATGTTTGCCGATAAATTCGGAATAGTTGATTTTTACACAGAAAGTATGAAATTTACCAAAGTATTCAACAATCTAACAAATGGACGGTGAATGTGTCATTGGCATGTGACGCGACCATCCCTGAGTACTTGACAAAATCATAGATCTTTAATTTGATGTACGGCAATTCTTATGTCAGATTTTTGGAAAGCACCCTTGAAAACCCACGACTCACTTTTAAATTTTAAAATTTGTATGGAAAAAAGAAAATTTTCTTGTGGGGCATAAACTAGAAAAGTACCTTGGTTTTTAATATTTAAATCAATTTTTATTTTAGAAATAAATAATCATAAGTCCATCCAATAATAGAATATTATGGTAGATTTAATTCTATATTTCCTTCAATTTAATAATTTTTGCTTTATTTATGCTAATAAATTTCAGTGAATTAATTGATATATTAGATGTCACTCCATTTTTGGATTCTATGTTTGTTTTATTAATTTTTAAAAAATTGTATTCTTTTTCTTAAACTTTATTCTTAAACTTTACCTTTTGTTTTTTTGGTAGTAGCCTCCCGCTCCAATTGCACACGCTGTTGGATAATACGTCTGCGGACATTCTGTGTGAACAGCAATGGGTTCTCATCCAAGTTCATAGCATCTGCAGCCAGTGCCTGATCAACCATTTCGTCTTCCCACAATCTAGTAGACTTTTGAGACTTCTGCTTGAGTGGGTCCATCAAGTCATCTTCCTCATCATCTTCATTTTCGCCCTCCATCTCTACTTCCTCAAATCCAGTCACCTCCATCTCTTCTTCCGCAATCGAAAAACTTCGAGCTGGAAATGCTTTCACACGCTGCCCCCGCTTTTTCCGCAACGAATCAGAAATCTGCTCATGGAGCAGTTGATTTTCTTCTTCTAGCTCTTCGATGGCACTTTTGTAGCGCCTTTCATGTCTTTCTGCGCGGTCGTAAGCGCGGTGGTACCTCTGAGTGGTCGATTCCAATTGAGCTTCGGTCTTCTTCTGCACTGCATCCCGCTTGTTCCGATCATCAACTGCAGTCTTCGCGACGTGTCTGATCAGACGTGTCTTCAAGTGAATCTCGTCCACGATCGCCTTGCGCTCAGCTTTCTTTCCATTAATCAGCTGATGAAATTGTTGCTCCGTCAAGATGTTCTAGTGTAGTACACAAAAAAAAAATTAGATATTATGCTGAAGGGGCCGGGATTACAACCCAGAGTGTTCCCTGTTCCTAACCCATACATACCATCAGCGCGATCTCCTCAAGCTTCAGCTGATGCTGACCGAATCCCACCACTTCTGCTTCACCTTGTACCGTATCGACCGACTTCTCTTCTTCTTCTTCCTTATCCGCGCGTCTGCCACCCGCATATTGGAGATTTATTTGGCCTATGCGCTGTTGTTGTGCTGTTCTAACTGCCTCCAGATGATGTCGAATTGCTGCGATTTGCTCCTAAATAGCGAATTATCACTATTATTAATAAAATAACCAACAAACTTCAGTTGGCAATCCATCCTCATAATTGTGTTCGAAGAACATTCGTTGC
The DNA here is from genome assembly GCA_001026735.1 of Rotylenchulus reniformis. NCBI lineage: Eukaryota > Metazoa > Nematoda > Chromadorea > Rhabditida > Hoplolaimidae > Rotylenchulus > Rotylenchulus reniformis. Next base: position 141,924 of record LDKF01000040.1, read on the forward strand.
AATCCCTTGGTTATACCCTTTTTGCGGTCGAATTCTTTCCCTCCCGGCGGGAACAGCTTTTGACGGAATTTTGCCCCAACAGCTAAAAGGGGGCTTAAGTGCAGTTTAACCGTCCTTTCGCAGATTAACCGTCCCTTCACAGATTAACCGTCCCATCACAGTTTAACCGTCCCATTAAATTTTTAACAGTCCCATCACAGTTTAACCGTCCCATTGAATTTTTAGCCGTCCCATCACAGTTTAACGATTAATATTGAGATTACTAAGCCTAAAAGGGATAGGTATCAAGTTTGACACCCAATAGGCTTACTGTACATATTCTAAGTAGGGACCAGTCTGCTGGTCCCTGTAAGGTTAAATATAGTTTACCGTGTAGGGACCAGTCTGCTGGTCCCTGTAAAGTAGTTAAAATATTTTGGATTTCAAAAAAATATTAGTTTGATTAGAATCCCTGTTTGTTGAATTTTTGGATTACGGTGAGGGACCAGCTAAAGGTTTTAACATCAATACATAAAACTACAGATACATAAAACCTACATGCTATTGTTCCGTAAGTGTGTGAAGTGCCCGGCCGTTCATCCTTTCCTACGCCTGCGGTTGCCTTCCGAGGATACAAAACTAAAAAAAATTTTGTAAGCGAAAAACGAAAGAAAACATCTTAATATCCATAAGCCTTACCGTCCACATGAGGATGTTCGAATGCCTCCTTTGGAGGCCACCTGTACTTCAAATTCTTCCTGACCACCATTTCGTTGGGTCCAAAGCGCCTCCCGCCCCATTCTACAAAGCGGTCATCTGGCTCTTGACTGTCAGCCGCCCGCGCATTGTCGATGAGTTCTATGTGCTGTTGCAGCAGTTGCGGGTGCTCATTGCACCATGCTGAGACCAGGCTGGCCAACCTCTTGCGGTGCTCTTCCTCATTTATAGCTGATTGCTAATTGCTGCGAGAATTATAGAATTGGTTTGATCTGAAAAATGTCAAATGTAAACATTTATTGTCAAAGAATGAGTTATTTATATGCGCTGGAATCAATTGAGTCAGGGGAGGGGGAAAATTATACGCGAAATTTCCAAATTGTATGTACACGTAAAACATGCAAATTCCACGGGTAAAAAGTAATTTTAAAAGTAAAAAAACTAAAATCCGGGGAGGGGAAATTGTACGTGACATTGCGAAATTGCATACACACGTACAAATTCCATGGGGCAAATAAAGGGTCGGTTTTTCTTTTTTGTATCCACTTAGCACTATTAGCATGAAACTTTTTTGTATTCCGATTGTTGAGGCGAATGTTTTCAACTGCTGTAACAGCATCTAGAACTCATCGACAATGCGCGGGCGGCTGATAGTCAAGAGCCAGATGACCGCTTTATAGAATGGGGCGAGAGGCGCTTTGGACCCAACGAAATGGCGGTCAGGAAAAATGAAGTACAGGTGGCCTCCAAAGGAGGCATTCGAACATCCTCATGTGGACGGTAAGGCGTATGGATATTAAGATGTTTTCTTTCGTTTTTCGCTTACGAAATTTTTTAGTTTTGTATCCTCGGAAGGCAACCGCAGGTTTCCCGAATTTTTTGTCATTACAGTGCAAATTTTTTGATACTAAATAGCTTACATACTACAGTATAAACACCTTGAAACGAACAGCAGGAAAAGAGACTCGCGTGCAATCATGGCGTACGCTTCGGCTTACGACGGCGCACGCTCTCTCTGTCGCTATATCTCTCCCGCTTTCTGCTCTCTGCTTGCATTAGTAATTTCGAATTTCAAATAACGAGCGTATTTCCAACTTTTGGGCCAAACAATCATTTAAAATGCGCGTCAGAAAAATGTGGAAATCTAACTTCTTCATTTGAGCCTATAATTTTCGAAGCGATTTTTCCCTATGCTAAATTGAAAAGAACAAAACATACGTTTGATCGGCGCTACCACGTTTCGGCCAACCAGCCAAAAAGCCACATTTCGGCCAAGATAAATTTTGCCATATAATCTTCAAGAAATATTGACATGTATGCTTATCGTATTATATCAAATTTCCAAAGAAGATTTCAAAAAATTCAAGATTCAAAAGAAAGATTTCATCGCCCGTCGTTCATCAATTTTTCGCAGGCAAGAGATTTCAAAAAAATTCAGAGGCCTAGAATTTCAAAAAATTCAGTCAATTTTCAGAGGCCTAGGATTTCTTTAAAAATCGCAAACCTCGGTTTTTCAGAAAAATTTCATAGGCCAGTGCTGGCTCTCGTTTAAAAAAGGCAAGGAAAAATGGGCGATGAAACGATCCTAGAACAATGGGCGGCGATGAGTCGTGGACTATGAGTCGGTAGGGATGAATAGTATCGGGAGGTTGGTTGGCCGAAATATGGATTTTTGGCTGTATGGCCGAAACGTGGCTGGCCGAAATGTGGGGCAGCGGTATGATCGGGGTCAGGTCAATAGAACCCAGTTCATTAGAACCCAAAAACTTCTCTTCAAACAAAAACTTTTTTTTAAACATTGCTAGGCCAAAACTATAAAAAGCAAAAAGGTTTAGAATCTTAGAACCCCGCTTATGGCCTATTTGGTTTTTCGAATTTCCCTGAAAAATTTTGAAATTTCGAAAAATTATCGATT
>LDKF01000041.1:2247-14969 GCA_001026735.1 Rotylenchulus reniformis
CCAGCAAATGAATGAATAAAGCATTAGTTGATTAGCTGCTAGCATGCCAGTTTGACAAGAAAGAAGCTAGCAAAACAGAATGACAATAAGCCAGCAGATTAGGAAGCCAGCAAATAAATGAATAAAGAATTAGTTGATTAGCTGCTAGCATGCTAGTTTGACAAGAAAGAAGCTAGCAAAACAGAATGACAAGAAGCTAGCAGATTATGAAGCCAGCAAATGAATGAATAAAGCATTAGTTGATTAGCTGCTAGCATGCCAGTTTGACAAGAAAGAAGCTAGCAAAACAGAATGACAATAAGTTAGCAGATTATGAAACCAGCAAATGAATGAATAAAGCATTAGTTGATTAGCTGCTAGCATGCCAGTTTGACAAGAAAGAAGCTAGCAAAACAGAATGACAATAAGCCAGCAGATTAGGAAGCCAGCAAATAAATGAATAAAGAATTAGTAAGGATGGGATTTTTAGTTGCTAAAAACTATCAGCAGAATAGTTACTACTATATATTTGTGCTAAAAAAGTCCAAAACAGGTGCTAAAAAAAAGTCCAAAACAGTTGCTAAAAAGCAGCTATTTTATAACAATTTTTTTTATGTTGCCATGAGAAAATCGTAAGTATTCATGTAATAGCATTCTCAATGACAAATAAAATCGAAATTTCCAGGAGTCAAGGCCGTAATCGAAATTTCCAGAATCAAGGGCGTAACCAGGAAAAAAGATTTTTAAAGAGAAAATTTTGCTTTTTTATTTTTTTAAGAAATTGGTCATAGAGCATAAAATTCTAAAAATTATTACAAAAAAGTTTTACGCCAGACTATAGTGGCGGTTCTTTTTTAACATCATAGCACCGGTTCAGAAAAACCTAGAGTTTTTTGGATTCAAAAAAAAAATAAAAAAGTATCCACAAATAAAACTTTTTGAATTAGACAACCACAAAAATACTCATCAGGCTAATAAACCATCATTTTTTGTCGAAATTTAAAAAACCGTTTTTTGGCCATAACTTTTTTATACTGGGCTAATTCAAATGGACTTACTTATTTTTAGCTAGATTATAGCTGTATTTTTTGACAATAGGTTTATGTTTTTTTCATCGGTATAATGCCTATTAAACTAAATTTTATTTGCTTTTAAAATTCAAATTTACATGGATCATCAGAAGGTAGGAGCGCAGAGCAACTTCTGCCCACCGTGTCGCACATATCTGCAGTTATCTCACCAGATTTTGGCATTTTGTCCAAATCTTCTTCAATGCATTTTAATTCGTTTTCCAGATCTAAAATAAAAAAAGCAAACAATTGATTAAAAAAATAAAAAATTTTACATTCCATTGGTAAAAAGCAAAAAAAATTTTTGCAAAAATATTATTATCTTTTATCTTATAAAGGATATTATCTAATATTTTTTTAAAAATTTGTTTAATTTAAAATTTATTTAAACTTTGCAAAGTTTACCCTCTTTTGCATAGAAATTCATCAGGAAATATTGAGCATATTCCTGCCTTTTTTCTGGCTTTGTCAATTTCATCAAAATATTAACCATCTCAAAATTATCTCGAATAACATTCAATTTGTTCCGATTCAAATAATGATTTGCTCTAAATTTTTTGGTACTTGTAGAGTTTGGGTTTTTTTGATGCTTTTGACCCCCAAAAATTTTGGGAAAAATTTTTTTTCGTAAATTCACCTATAAATGACTTTCCTGGGGTAATTTTTGACGCTGAATCCGATTCTGACGTCCATTTTGACATAATGCGTCATATGACGTCACTTTTTGACGCTGACGTTAAAATTCATAAAATTCAAAATCGGCCAAAATCAACCTCAATCAACAAAAACCAACTTCTTACGTACAAAAATGAAGGTAGAATCGGATTCAGCATCAAAAACTGCCCTTAGAGGTTGTTTTTGGCCGATTTTGAATTTTATGAATTTTGACGTCAGTGTCAAAAAATGACGTCAGATGACGCATTACGTCAAAATAGACGTGAGAATCGGGTTCAGCGTCAAAAATTACCCCAAGGAACTCATTTTAAGACGATTTTATGATAAAAAATGACCAAAAATTCCAAAATTTTTGGGGGTCGAAAGTAGGACCCAAACTCTACAAGTGCCAATTTTTTATTAAAAAAAATTCCAAACACTATTAAATATTCAAAATCCCTTGTTGGTTATACCTCTCAAGTTCCGTTGGTGTTCCAAATTTTAAAATATTTTTGTCCGAATTTTCCCGATTTTTTTCAACACGAACTGCTTCGTTGAATTTCCATTTCGGTGTATAGTCCGGCATTGTTTCAATAATTTTGGCCAAATTTTTCTCGAATTCTGATGAATATTCCAACAAATTGTCCATTACGATGTCCACGTCACTTGCTCCCAAATTTTCTGGTGATTTCTTGAGCTTTTCTATCAAATTTTCTACCGTTTTCAAGTGCTCGATTTCATCTGGAAATCCAGAATTTTCATTGCAATTTTCTAACTTCCATTTTACAGCCTCCGAAATTTGATATTTTATGGACTTAAAAATGTTTTTCACAGCCCGGCTAGTTCCATCAGATAATGGAGTGGCGAGAATGGTTGACAAGAAAAGTTGGATACAAATGACTGACAGATTTGATTGCATTTTTGTGCTATAATTATTAATAAAGATTATACAGTATCAATTCAATTATTTAAGCCATACCAAATTAGATGAGTTTTTTCTAGAATTTCTTACCTTTTTATATTTTTAAAATCTTCCATCTTTTCACAAAGAAGTTAAAGAAAATAAAAGATATTACTAAGTACATTAAGCTAGTATAAGCTAGTTACCAGAGTTAAGCTAATAATGCGCTTGTTTCAGCATAAATAATATCATTTATTTGTACAAAATTTAAAACGATTTAATATTTTATTCTGGAAATAAATTTAAAGAATATTTAAAATCGGATAAATAATTTGGGCTCTACTCCAGTTTGCGCGTCCAATGGACCTTTTACGCGTCCAATCGACTTTTACGCGTCCAATCAACCTTTACGCGTCCAATCAAACTTTACGCGTCCAATCAAACTTTTTCGCATCCAATCAACTTTTACGCGTCCAATCAAATTTTTTCAAATTAAAAAAAACAAAATATTAAAGGATCATTCGACAAAGGGAAATAGAGGGAAGACAAAAGTTGGCGCTAGTTTAAAGGAAGGACGTTTTGAAAATCCACCAAAAGGGTCCCCCCTTTTAGGCAAAAATGAAAAAATTTTTTTTTGTTTTTTTCCAATGCTTTTGCTCAAAAAGTAGTTAAAATGGGTAAAAAATGCAAAAAAAAAATCTTTTTTGGTTTTCAAATGAAAAGGGTCCCCCCTGTTGAATTTGGGGTTTTCAAAACGTCCTTCCTTTAAACTAGCGCCCAAAAGTTTCTTCTGCACAGATGCGCTCCTAGGTATTTGGCATTGCTCCACAGAAAGAACAACATTGCACAACGGAGGAAACTACAGGGATAAAAATCCCAGAGGAGTTAATGTTACCAGACGGACGACCACTACGAGTCGAACGACCACAGAAAGTGAAGGTTTACAGGGAGGATGATGGGAATAGCTTAATCATTCACAGACGGATAAAATCGGCAGACGGTGAAGTTTGGAGTAGAGACGAGTGAGGAGAAAGGTCAAAAACCCAACAATCGGAATTAAGAGGGATTGTAGACTATCAAAATTTTTAAATTACACCTTTTTGTTAGTAATTGCTAATAAATTTTTATTTTTTGATTGGACGGGTAAAAGTTTGATTGGACGCGTAAAGTTTGATTGGACGCGTAAAAGTTTGATTGGACGCGTAAAGGTTTATTGGACGCGTAAAAGTAGATTGGACGCGCAAACTGGAGTAGAGCCATAATTTGTGCTTTTCTATAAAATAGGGCCGCTTCATATAAATGTTTTAATTGCAATTGAAAATTCTTAAAAACCATGGGAATTTATATATCAGATTAAGCTGAACTAGTAATTGGTAATGACGTAAAAAATGAACAAATAGCAAAATAAAAACATAATTGAATGAAACAATATTTGATAATTTCTTACAGGCTTGGCCTATTTAAATTATAGTAATTTATCCGTTTATTCGTTAAAAAGCTCAAATTTAAAGATTTTTATTCATTTTATTGTCTATTCATTGTTGGATATATGTACATATGCCGTATATACAAAAATAAAAGATCGTATAAAAATGCATAATAATTGTTGTAAAGAAAAAAAATGTTAAATTAATAGTTTTCAATCATGCTTAATAATAATATTAATGAAATTATAGATCGTAGAAAAATATTAACAATTTTTAAACATTAATATGTTTAATTGTTGCTATTATTTATTATATATCAGCAAAAATATCTTTCCTTATTCCATCAGATATATTTGTACAGGCGAGCAGAAAGTCCTACTTTTCAAATAATAAATTATTAAATCAATGAGAACGAGCAAAATTGTATGAATTTTTTTATCCATCATAACATTTTTAATAACGTGATGAATTTACTAATTCTATTTCCCGAATCGTTACTCAAAAATTTTGATCTTTATTCTCATCATCGATCTTGTGGAATCATATAAAAAATACCCATTTATAAAAAAATGAGTTTATTCTAGTAGTCGTATCTGTCTTTATTTGTAAGATTTGTCTGTATTGTCTATCCAAGTCCTTATTTTATCCTTATATTCGAGATTTTTGAAAATTTATTCAAATGACCAATCAATAAAATTCTTCAAAAAAAACAAAAAATTAATTAATTTTTTTCAAGCTTAATATTCAAATACAATAAAATAAAATTATGGTCAATATTAGGCATTCATTCGATTTTTTCATTACTCCTTATTTTTGAGGATTTTCCCCAGGAAATCCTTATTTTTGGTTCTTCATCTCCTTTTTTTTCTGAAAATTTTCGATATGACCTCTGGTTTATTCTACGAAGTCTAATCAATTTCCAGCACTTTCACCCAGAAATTCGGGCTTTTTCTCCTCAATTATGGCCAATTCATTTTGGACCGATTTCACTCTCGCCCTGGCTTGGCATTTTCGGACACAATTGTATGCGTCTGTCGGTATTGCGAAGATGCCGCCGATCAGCATGTTCGTGATCCAAAACGGGTTGCAGCCAAGGCAGCAGCAAACTAAAGAAATGAACAAAATTTATATTATGTCTAAAGAATTATCTGCTACTATAAAAAATCATTTATACTAAAAGTGTCAAAAGGGACAAAAACAATTTTAAGGTGGTAAGCTAAAATTCGAAAAATATGTAGATTTTAATGTTCAACCTCTTTTTTCGAATTTCCAGGAAATTTTTTGAAAATTCCCTTAAACATTGTTGTTGTGTACCCGAATAACTGAGGGTAGCCCGTGGGAATCGAACTTGAGACATTTCACACAACATTTTGTTCCTGGGAGAATGTTCAGAGCCCGAATCCACGAGATGCCAAGCAGACCATGGCAAATCCCCTTGCTCACATAAGCCATCAGCTTCTTAGGCGTCTGCTCCCCAAATCTCACCAAGCACTCCATTTTGCCCTGAATGTACATGCGCTTCCCGTTGCAATCCATGACGTCCACTTCCGGATGCGTCAACTTCGGCCTCATGAGTTTTTCCCATGTCCCCGAATTCAACATAGCAACTCGCGCACCAGTATCAACCTTCATGTTGACATCAACACCGTTGATGGTGACCGGCAATGTCCACCAATCTGTATTTCCAATGTCCACTGCCATACAATACGCGCCCACTTCAACCGTGTCGATGGCCCGCGAAGATTTCTGCTTCGCCGTCCTGGCCTTTTCCTTCAGTTCCTGGCACATGTTGGCTAGGTGGCCCTTCTGCTGACACCTGAAGCATGTAGAAAATCGATGCTTACATCTTCGAATGGTGTGTCCAGCCCGTCCACATGCAGAACATCCTTCATTCGATGAATCACTGCGGACCGATTCATTGTCTTTCGGTTCCGACTTCGATGGTTTCTTCCCCTTCACATGCCGCTCTTTCCATTGCTGCGGGGGAGCACGTACTGCATTCGCCTCCATGTGCGCCTTACTGGGTTGTGCGAGCGATTTTGCACTGTTTCGAATCAGCATTAAAGTCCGGCATTCTTCACCCAGCTTCTCCAGCGTCAAATCTTCATTTCGCTTTTGCGACTCCTCCAGCAACTGCAAGCATCGCTGCCGCAAATCATGGTGCTCATCCTGCAATCCAGCCATCATGATGAGGCATTTCAGTGTCTCTTTTGACAGACTCAACTCCGCATTTTCACATGCTGCATTCACCTTTGAAACGAACTCGGCGACTTCCTGTCCGGATGCCTGTTTCAATTTGAAGCACTCGAATCGGCGGACGAAGAGTGATCGCGAATCTCCAAAAAGCGATTTTAGTCGCTTTACGACGTCCTTGAATTTGAGTTCATCCGGAATGTTCGGCAGGATGCTGTCCGTAAATCGTGTGTACTCGGGATCATTCAGCTTTCCGACCAGCAAACGGACTTTCGTCGCATCCTCCAGGTCCTTCCCGTTCTCTTCGATGAACTTTCCGTACCGTTTATACCAGTGCTCAAATGTGAAACCGCTGTCGGGGTCATACGCGAATTTCCCAATGCGCGAGTCGAGCGATGATGCGAGCGTTGCGGCACTGGCCAACATCGAATTTGAGCCCTGGTGGTCGCTCTGCTGCTGCATCAATTGCTGAATTGCAGCACCTTGTTGTTTTATCACCGCCATCAACTGCTTCATTTGATCCTCCATTTTTGGATTGATTGAATTACAGTGCCGCGCTCTTATGTATGCCCAATTTGCACTTAGCAAATTATCTCTCTGTCGCCTAGACAGGAGGCTAGAGCGTGTGTCTTTGTTGAATTGTTGAATGTCGCCTAGACACTCAACAACGACACAAGAAATCGATCGATTGAAATGTGTGATATCAGCAAACGCGGTCCCGATGACGCGATGAATTGTAGAAATTTTCTGGTGAATGGCGATGTCGAATTCCTATCGAAAGGGAAAGCAGTCAAATTTTATCAGACCTCTGTCGAATGTCCAAAATCCTCGACAGTCCTCTGAAATGACTGCGCCAAATTTGTTGTGTATTTGCTCACAACAAGTAGAATATAATAAAAATTAAAATATTCGAATTTACGAATGTTTTCCAAAATATAATAAGAATAAAATAATCAGTTTTATTTGTAGAATAATAACAATTCTAGGAATGTTGGGAAGTGAATATCAGAATGGAAGGGAGGAAAAACATAAAAACAACGCGGGGAGGAAATGTCATAATATAATTTGAATGGGGAAAGAGCGCCAAAACCATTGGCGCGAAAATCAAATATTGCTTTTCCAATATCCAACAATTGTTTTTCTAACAATTACATTCCCTTAATAATTTTTTTAGAAATAGTTTTCTTTATAATGCTTTATAGTTTAGATTTAGTAACTTTCAAAAAACTGGGACTAATAAATCATTTGGCAGTTTCGGGACAAACACCCATTTTGGCACTTCCGGAGCAATGAAAAACTTTTCTAAAAAAATCATTAATATTTATTCTTATGAAGTATTCTAGGGTATAGAGAGTGATTCTGAAATCAGATTTGAGATATGGTAACATTTGACATGAGTCTCAGGTGAGATCACATAAATAATGAAAATAATGTTTAAAAATAATTGTTTGCAAAAATTTTTGATTGTATTTATTGATGCTCCAAAAATTTAGAATTTTTGGTGTTAAGTAATCAAACGGAACTAAGAACTTTTTGATTAAGAACTTTTTGACAATGAGCTAATTTAATAAATCAAAATTTTTAATCAAGATAAAAATTCGGTAATATGATCTTTGTATTTGAAAAATCAGTTCTATTAATATAAACAAAATTAAAATGAAAAATAATATATATGTTTTCATTAATCAGATACCAGAGTTCTTCTATGTATTATATAAATTAAAAAGATATTTTTAAACATCAAAATCACCATCCAGAATAAACTCAAGCATTATTTTTCTTAAAATAAAGCCAAAATACTTATTAAATTAATATGAAAATTTAATGAAAATCGGGAGATGTCAAAAGTTCTAATTCGGAGCCTAATTTCGAAATTTTTATTTTTCTTTTCAGCTTAAAAAATGAATTTATAGACATTAATTTTATAGGAAATAAAGGAGTTCCAAAAAATTTAAATGCAACAAAAATAAGCCAGTTCTAGGTGATTTTTAGTATTTTCTTTTTTGCTAATATTCTACATAATTCATCGCCGTTTATTCAAAATAATAAAATACCAAACAAAAAATTAATACACATCCCATAATAAAATTATGAAATTGTACCGACAAAGCAGACAGGAGGAGGTGGAGATAACTCATCCGGGTAATAACAACTCGCGCATTGGATCACATCCTTACAATTTGTTCCGCACTCCGGAATTATTGCCGCTGTGTCTTCAGCCTTTTGCAATTCCTTCTTGGCATCTTAGATTTTTTTATAATTATTTTTAACCAAATCATATTAAAGGAATACCGCCCAAAAAATGTTGAATCAAAAAATAAAAAAATGAAATTTTTTTTTGAAAATTTATCTTTTTATATTTCTGTCCCGAGAATCATTTCGTAAATAAATGTTGGAATATGGTAAAAATAACGAAAATATGATCCAAAAAGTAATAACTTAATAATTCGCCGTTTGTTTTATTGTTTTTACGTTGTCTTGAAACTGCATCAAATGACTTAATAAGTCAGTTCTGATGCCAAAAACAAATAAATAACAAAATTTAATTAATTTATTTTTTTGTCCCAATAATTTGAAGGTATGATCTCATTCATTATCACCTAAAATTCGTTGAATTTCACCAATAAACTCAAAAAATTAATTTTCTTTTATTTTATATAATGTATTAAATAAATTTTAGTTAGAAAATAAAAAATTAATTAAGTAAAAAAACTGTCGCAATTAAAATAATAATTATTATATTATTAATTATATTATTATTATCCCTTATTTCTTAATCACCTTCGGCATTGTAATAGTAAATGCTGAAATATCGGTCATAATCCTCTTGTGCTTGGGCCATCGCGCACAAAATATCTATTTCTCGTAATGATTTGCATATTTGAGCTAATTATGATGGACCAATAAATTTAAAAATCCTAAAAATACTTTAAAAATTCCAATACAAAAATGTAAAAATAAATTTTAGTAAAATAATAATTCTGAGAAAATTTAAAAATTCTAGTAAATTTTATGATTAATGTATGCAAGGTAAAAAATTTTATTAGACTCTAGAATATCCATTATAACAAAAGGGCATTATAATTTTTAGTCTCGATTGATTTTGATTTCTAGAAATTTTTAAAATTATGTGAAATGTCATTTTTAGTAACAAAGTGCCAAAAAATATTAAAAATCTTTTTTTGTGTGTGATTTAATATTTGGTCTAGCAGGTTGTTTTTTTTTGATTTTTTGATTAGATTGATATATTTTACAACTCTTAACATAAAATAAATATCGAACTATGCAATTTTGTTTATTGATTTTTTAAATTAAATTTTTTAAAGGTACCTAAAATTTCTATTGCATAAAAACTCTTTATATATTCTAAACAAAAAATAGATAAAAATTTATTAAAAGATAATTTAAATAATTATTTATCAAATTGACCTGTCAACCTCCTCCTTTGTAAACAGCCCTTCAAATAGATTGATTTTTTGATTTCTTTTATTTTTATATTTAATTTCCTCCATTTCATAGACCTTTTTGAATCGCTGTTCTGCTCTATATACTTCTAAAGATTTGACCAATTCCAACATTTTTGCGGCCATTTTTTCTGAAAATTTTACAATTTTTTCGAAAATTGATTCCACCTCCGTTTTTGCCACATTCTCACAAGAATTTTTCAATTTTTTCGCCAAAGTTCTCACTTTTTCAATCAATTGAAATTCTTCTAAAAATTCATTCTTTTCATGACAATTTGTTTGGCGCCATCGGATTTCATCAGAAATATTTTTATGCATCGTTTTAAGTATTTTTCTTAGCACTTTTCGATCTTCTATGACAATGTCGTCATTGCATTTAATAAAATTATAAAAAGAAATAAAAATCAAAAAGAAAATTATATTTTGGTAATAATATATTTTCATCTGAAATCCATGAATTTTATATTTTTTCATATATATTTCTTAACTTATACAGTTTATTAATAGAAAAATAATATTCTTCTCACCCATTATTTAACATTTTTTTACCTTTTTCATCATTTATTTTTGATTTATATCGTCTATACTTTTTATCATCTAGATTTTTAAAAATTATAAAGAAATAGGGTATTTCATAATAATTTTTTTACTTTTTCGATTGAAAAATTTATACTATGTCAATTCCTTAAAAAAGTCAAAATTGACGATAATTTATAGCAAAAATTTATATTCATTTTTAAATTTAAAAAATATTTTTATTTCTACTTTAAAAAAAAATCTACACAGTAATTTAACAAAGCTAAGTGATATTAATGATGTTGTTAATAATATATAATTGAGAATTTATGTATTGATATATTTGTGTGGAATAACTAATGCTAGTTCAATTGAAATATTTAATCAGTACATTTATATTTTATGAATATATACGATAAATATAATAAATATTGGTTAAGGAATTATTTTAAAGCTTTTAATTCAACCTTTTATCGTCATGGTTATACATATTGATGGCGAAAAAATAGTTATATCTAAAATTAGTAAATCAGAAAATTAACAAGCCTATTAATAATGTCGAACCCTGTTATAAAACATTAAATTAATATGTCAAAAAAGCAGTACAAGTGCTTTATCAAAACATTAATTAGCTTGCCAGCAATTAGCAAGAGCGTTAACAGTAGCAATCACTATAGCAATGTATTATAGTGAAATATCTAAATTTTAAATCAATTTTAGCTAACAATAGAATTAAAAATTTGTGGTAATATTGAATCTGTTTAATATTCAATTAGTTGATTCTAATTTTTTAGCATATAATTTTGTTAATTTTTTAATAGATTTTATTCCAAAATATTTCCCATTTTATGAGAAGGGATTTGGCGCAATTACTTGATTCAATATTTTTAAAAAAATAATAAAGAATAACAACAACAATATCAAGTTAGGGAAAATTCTTTTTAACCAAAAAATCATTCATATTTTTTACTATTCCAGTTGATTTGCTTCTCCACTTCATTTTTTCGCTCCTCAATTTTGTCCAATTTTTCTTTGATTTTTTCAATTTTACACCCGGTACAGCTCCGATCAATGCTAAGTGCCGCTTCAATCGGCGCACAAATTTCACAGCATGCCGTTGCGCATGCTAGATTTATCGCACAATCAATGGCTGCCGCAGCGCAAAGACATCGACAACAGCAACACGCGAGGCCAGCAAATGAATAAGAGTTATTTAGTTGATTAGCATGCTAGCATGCTAGCTGTTTATGTAACTAGCAGAGCACAATGGTAATAAGCTATCCAATGTCTGCTAGAAAATAAGTATTTTCATAGTTCTTATTCTTACTACCTGAAATAGTTGTTTGCTAGTTTAATCTGTTATCATAATAGCTATCATAATAGCCATATATGATAGATATCATATCTGCTCGTGCTGAGTCATTCCGCAAAAAGTATCAAAAAGGGCGTTCCGCAAAAAGTATCAAAATGGGCGCTCCGCAAAAAATATCAAAAAGGGCGTTTCGCAAAAAAGTATCAAAATGAATTTTAATACAAAATTAGTGCTAAAAATACCTTATACAAATTAAATAAAAATATTTGAATTTTTCTAATTTATTTGCTCAATTATTTCTTTCCAACCAAAATTTTTGGCGAGTTTTACATCCTATGACCTAACTTAATTTATCAATAAGACCAAAATCCAATGCTTACTGCTCTAATTTTTTTCTACCCTAAAGTGGCAAAAATGAAAAGCCTCTGAAGCGAAAAAAGTGTTCGCTGAAACGAGAGAATGCTCATGAAAAAGTGTTGAAGAAAACGAAAAGAGTGCGTATGAAAAAGAAAATGAGTTCTCATTGGTACTGTAGCACGTCCGCTAACTATTGGTCCAAAAAAATAATAGTAGAGTACAATCGATTTTATTTGTTTTTTTTGGAATCATAAAACCTACCTATATTACTAAAAAAAATTTTTTTAATATTTATTACTTGTTTTTATTTAATTTATTTTGATACTTTTTGCGGAACGCCTTTTTTGCTACTTTTTGCGGAACGCCCATTTTGATACTTTTTGCGTAACGCCCTTTTTGCTATTTTTTGCGGAACGCCCATTTTGATACTTTTTGCGGAATGACCTAGCACCATATCTGCTATCATAATAGTTATGTTAGCTTCCTCTAAAGCTAACAGAACACAATGGTAATAAGACACTATCTACTATGGCGCGCCGATTTTTTGCAACAAATTTATGGCCTAAATACTGTGAATTTGGCCAAAAATATTATTTTTGCCATAATTTTTTTCATAAAGGATGAACTTGAATGGGCGTAGGCTGATTTTTAGCTAATTTTTTAGTCTATATTTATGGAACTAAAAAAGTTCTCTAGTCTTGTTTAAACCAAATTATAATGTACCGTAAAACCTACCACCCCCCCCTGCAATTGAACCCCCCTGTAATAGATCCCCCCTCTGGAGCGGGGTTGAAAAATATAACCCCCCTGCATTAGAACCCCCGGGGGTACTAGCAAAAATTTGATTTT
>LDKF01000041.1:16177-69361 GCA_001026735.1 Rotylenchulus reniformis
CGAAACCTCATCTTTAGGGGTGTATTTTCGTCCGGGACCCCATTCTTAGGGGTGTATTTTCATCCGGGACCTCGTTCTTAGGGGTGTATTTTGGTCCGGAACCTCATCTTTAGGGGTGTATTTTGGTCCGGGACCTCATCTTTAAGGGTGTATTTTGCTCCAGAACCCTTTTTTGAATTTTTT
The DNA here is from genome assembly GCA_001026735.1 of Rotylenchulus reniformis. Classification (NCBI taxonomy): domain Eukaryota; kingdom Metazoa; phylum Nematoda; class Chromadorea; order Rhabditida; family Hoplolaimidae; genus Rotylenchulus; species Rotylenchulus reniformis. The sequence continues at coordinate 16,361 of LDKF01000041.1, forward strand.
TTCAAAATTTCGGAAAATTAAGGTACTGATGGGGAAAATACTAAAAAATGAACTAATTTTTAAAGAATTGTGGATTTTTTCTTGAAAAATGGCTCAATTTTTCTACCAAATGACCCTTCATCATTCAAAAATGGGGATCGAAAAATAGTACCCCCCTCTTCATGACTGAGGTTAAAATATATAACCCCCCTCTTAATTGAACCCCTGTAATAGACCGCCCCCCCCTCTGGAGGGAGGTTGAAAAATATAACCCCCGGGTGTTATAATACAGGTTTACGGTAATCTGCAAAAGTCGTATCAGTATCTACTATATGCTAATAATTGATGCTAGAATATACAATTTCTAAGGCATTTTCATGGTGCTTACTAACTAAACAGATATGCTATCCAGTGTTGTTAAAATCGGAATTTTTTGCTCCGACTCCGATTCTGGGCTCCGGCTCCGAAAAAAATTTGCTCCGACTCTAACTCCGACTCCAGGACCGGAGTCGGCTCTGTCCGGAGCGACTCTGGCTCCGATCCCTTACAATTTTTCGGCTCCGACTCCGAGTCCGGCTCCTCAAAAAATTTGGCTCCGACTCCGGGGCCCGGAGTCCGGGCTCCGGTCTTTCCTACAATTTGGCTCCGGCTCCGACTCCGATTCCGGAGTCGGAGCTTTTAACAACATTGATGCTATCAAAGTCGTTACTAACCCAGAATTGCCCTTAATAATTTGATGATGTCTTGTCCGGTCATTTGCTAGCCATCCATTATAACTTATAACTCAATTCAAATGCTAAGTTTATGAGGTCAAAAACAGAGCTATAAAATAGCTAAAATAAGTCATTTTAAATGGTTTGGCTGTATATCAGCCCAAAATCAATTATTTTGCTCATATATTTATTTTATTGGACTATTTTAGATAAGCTCTTTTTGAAGCCAATTTTACTTTTGTTCGACATCAATTCGACAACCAATTCATAATAAATGGCGCTCAAATGTCGGTGCATAGATTAGTTATGTTAGTCTGACAACAAGCTGGAAGCTTTGTGCCTTTTACACTTAAAAATCTATTTGCTTGTAAATTAGTCCATAAGAATTTTTAATTAAAATTGAACTTTACATGGATGTAAAGGCTTAGTTTGATGGGAAGATTCTTGTTTGCAGCAAATTGTATTTGCTGTACATTCGCCACATTCCGGAACAGGGCTGGGCGAAATTTCGAGTTTCGTATTTCGAGTACTCGAAATTTCGAACTTTTTTTGTTTCGAATTTCAAGTTTCGTGTTTCGAGATTTTGCTCGAAATTTCGAGCAAAATGCACCCCCTAAGAATGGGGTTCTTGGCTGGCGACAAGCACCCCTAAGAATCGGGTATTTATTAAAAAATATTTTTTATCAACACGATTGTCCTGCAAATTTTTTCTAGCCGTCAGTCACTTACACTATTTCGCTTTTTCCACTATGTTTAGCATTGTGAAATGGAATACACTTAATAGGGGACAACACAAAGAAAAATACGAAATATCCCAGACAATACACCTCCAAAAGAATTTTCGTACCCAAAAATTTTTGTATATAGGCCTTGAAGAATTTCCACAAGCCTGAAATTTTCAAAAAATAATAGGTGTCATTTTTTAATTTCGCATGCTTCAGTGTTCGAAAAATCCAAAAAAAAATGGAAAGGGTCCACTTGTTAAAAAAATTTTTTTAAAATATTTCAAAAATTTTTTCCAACAAAAACAAAAAGTTGTCAATTTCCTCAAAAAATTTTCGCCGGCGTCCTCTATCGGGCGGGGACCTCCTTCCCTCATTCGCCCCTGAATTTTTTTTTCTAGCTACGCAGCTGCCATAGGACACAAGATTTGAAAATTACAGAACGGGATCCTATTATATCATAGGATTTATACTGTGTATGCTTTATATCGCTCTTATTTCTTTTTTTTACAGGACATGTCCAGTTTTTTTTGTAACCAAAATTTTTTTTTTGAAAATTTTTCAAAATTTCGAGTTTCGAGTTTTGCGAAATTTCGAGTTTTTTTCGTTTCGAATTTCGAGTTTCGTGTTTCGAGTTACACCAGAGTTTCGTTCGAGTTTCGTGTTTCGAGTAGCACTCGAGTTTCGCCCAGCCCTGTTCCGGAAGGTCTTCCAAATGTTCCTCCGCCCTTTTAATTCCTTTTCCAAATCTAAAAAGGAGAAAAGAAAACATTTTCGATAAAAAATAAAATTATATACTTATGACCTTTATTTCTTTTTGAAGGAATAAATTTTTAGCATTACAAAGTTCAATCTTATAATCTAATATGTTATTATTATGATTTATTATGGATAAGATTTGTAAATTAAATTTTAAATAATTTTTTTGTCAACATTTAAATAACTTGCAACCATTTACCCTCTTTTGTGAAAAAATTCATGAAGAAATGTTGGTCATATTCCTGTCGTTTTTTCGGCGTTGACAAATTCTTCAAAACTTTAACCATTACAAAATGATTGTGAATTTCATTCAATTTGTCCTGATTCATATAAAAATTGGCTCTAAATTATTTTTGTTGTGTAAAAATTAAATTACTATTTGACATGATAATCTTACAATTTAGTTACCCAATTTTTCGAACAAAAATTTCCAACAAAAATCAGCCTCAAATGGATTATTTTAAGGCTTAATCTTAATCTGACTCAGAATATATTCACCGCCATGTGAAAATCTTTGTTTATATGGAAATAACATATTCATTCGTTATTCTCCAGCTCAAATTTTCATTAAAAATCTATTTTTTTAGATTTTTATTTGCTGTCGGGATATCAGATTTTGATTCAGCGTCAAAAGATACCTTTTAAAATTAAAATTTTTTTGGAACAATTGGAAAAATCGGGCATGCAAACTGAACTGAAAAAGTAACAAAAAAAATATTCAAAAATTTCGGGTACTTTTGTAGTTTGAATAACAATTTTTAAAAAATTTTCCCGGAAAATCATCTTCCACAGGGGTAAAATTTTCTCTATCATCTTCATAGAGATAATTTTTAACGCTTAATCCGATTTTGACATCATTTTTAGACGCTTATTTATTCAGATGACGCTTTACATCAAGAAGACATCAGAATCGGATTCAGCGTCAAAACCATTTCCAGGAAAGATGGTTTTAGGGGAATTTTTTTATTTTTTTGAAAAATTTGGTACGAATACAACATATCTAATTATCATTTTTTGTTTTTTTACCTCTCAAGTTCTTTTAGAGTTCCAAATTTCGGGATATTTTTGTCCGATTTCTGTTCAACTCGAACTGCTTCATCGAATTTCCATTTTGGTGTGTATTCCGGCAATGATTGAACCATTTTGGTCAAGATTTGTTCAAATTCTGTTGAATATCCCATCAACATTTCCATCACAATGTACACATCACTTTCTTCCAAATTTATTTGTGATTTCTTGAGCTCTTCCAACAAATTTTCTATCTTTTTCATGGGCTCAACTTCGTCTGGAAATTCAGAATTTTCATTGCAGTTTTCCATCTTCCATTTTACAGCTTCCGAAATCTGATTTTTTATGGACTTAAAAATGTTTTTCACAGCCCGACTACTTCCATCGGATATTGGAGTGGCGAGAATGGTTGTCAAGAAAAATGGGATAAAAATTATATGCTAAATTGGGTTATTTTTAAGGTCTTATTAGCAACATGGGGGACATCAGATAATTATAATTGAATAAACATAAATTATTAATCATTTATTTAATATAAATTGATGAATAGATATTTCCCCAAAAAATTAACTTATTTAACAAATTAAAGCATCTTTTATGATTTTAAAATGTTTCAAGTGCTGGGAATTTATATGGCAAATAAGCTGCTCAATAAAAATAAATGACGAAATAAAATGAACAATTATCACAATAAAGCATTCTTTGGAGCTCTTGCTCATCATCTACTAGAACAATAGGGAACATTTTAATAATAAATTCGTCAAAATTTTAAATAAAAAATTTTTGTTTTTGCAATCATAATTATAATCACTGAAATTATAGATGGTACGGAAAGGAACAAAATATTTATTTTTAGTCGATATTTTTGCACAGGCTCAAATGGATTGAATTCTAAATAAAAAGTATTTTTAGCGTGATTTAAGTCTAAATCATCAACTTTTTATTTCGATATTTTTCGATATTTTGAAATGTTGCGATTTATTTTCCCCAAAAATTTCATTGTTTTAAAAAGTTGTTTATGATTTTATACTAGATAATTACTGAATTTTTAGACCATATAAAATTGTATAAAGGTATATTAAAGATTTTATACAGTTGATTGATATTATAATAATTTAGAAACAAAATAAAAAATCTCTTTCTTACCAACGTGTTAGATTTAAGCAAGGTGATCAGAATCGGAAAAAATTTCACAGAATTATAGAAAAAATATATATTTCCCAATCTAATCCAATAATTTTTATTATGATACCTTAATAAATTATTAAAACTCTCATTTTATTTTTAAGGATAAGACCATCCAAATAAAATGCATTTTTGCACCTTCCAAAAAACCTGATCATCGTCGGCGCTGTTGTACATAGGGAGGACGGACGAAAAATAGTCATCTAAAATTGGGGAGGCGAAAGTGGGTGAGGGACAAGAAGGTTATTTACAACATAATGGAGGGTGAATCACCCTTCCGCCATCCATCCAAAAATCGTTCCAATACCGAATTTGTGTTGAATTTTTGAGAGATCAACCTTGTTAAATTTCTTGCTACCCTTTAATCAAATGACCCTTGTTACTGATGAATTAGTAAGATTACCACAAATATAAAACCACGATATATATGCGTAGAGTGATCAGTTTAAAACTTCGCCGAATTTGCACATTACAGCGCGAAAGACCAAAAATTCTACATTATTGGAGGTGGAAAATTGATTAGCGAGCATCTTTTAACACAATAAAAATTAAATTTCAAAATGAATTTAAAATTTGTCAAAAAATTTATTTTGGTTGGTTTTATGAACTATCATATTATAAATATCCAAAAATTCGATTTATTGTTAAAAATTCTATTAAAAATAATATTAAGAATTCTCTATTATTCGATTTTAAAGTTATAAAATAATTTGCTTCGGGGTATATTCCATTAAAAGAATATATTTTTACAATGTTGCCATTTATATCAATTAAATATTTTTAGAAAAATTTTGTATTAATAATGAAGATTTTAAATTTGGCATTTTTGCTTCTAATTTTTGCATCCTTGGCACTTTCGCAGAAAAAGCATCCGTGTGACGATGCCCCTAGTGAAGGTGTTCGGAAGTATTGTATCCAGATCTACAATTGGGATAAAGCTGCCAGAGTGAGTCTTTACCAAAATCTTTATTCAATGCTAAGATTGTAGGTGTAACGTCCATATGGGTATTTATATTTGCCAACAATTTTTTATTAATGAATGTTTCCGGGGGAAATTCCATACTTCCAGGAGTATTGAATATTTTTAGGGTTATTGGATAATTTTTTCTTAACAATTTTTAGAAAAAAGTTTTATCGATTTTTAAATTATAGCATTTATTTAAAGCTTCCACTAATCAGCTCTGGTCTAATTCTGGTTTTAGTGGATCTATAGAAGATCTTTCAAAATTTTATTGTATATTCAATATTAACTTTTTCTAAAATTTTCTATTATAAATAATCTTTCTTTTTGAAAAAAATTATTTTGTTAATTTTTTTGAATTTTTAGGCAGCCTGGGAAGCTGAACACGGCGGCACAGCTGGTGGAGCTTTCGCAACACGAAATGCCAACCAACTTGGCCTGATGATTCTGATCTGTGGATGTCTGATCAGTGTTCAGGGAATTTTTCATTGATCATTGAATATTTTTGCATTCCCAATTGTTTTTTACGGGATAAAAATTTCTACATAACACCTGATGATAATTGATACTTTCTAAAGATTATTTATTAAAGTAATACAATTAATCTATAAATAAATTTGAAAGGTCGACTAAGATACCGAAAAATTTAGAAAAAATAATTATTTTGAAAAAAAATCACAAAATAAAATTTTATTTTATAGAAATATCAATTTTTAGATTATTTTTTTATAGAAAGGGAAAGATTAGAAAACTTCTTTAAGAAAGATTAAAAATTTCATATTTTTAAAAAATGTTTATTTATTCAATTTTAATACTTCGAACTACTTTTAATGTATAATTGTTTAAAAATCATATGCAAAACAAAGTTTTAATTCAAAATTGTTTATATTTTTTAAAATATATTATTTGCAATTTTTTTTTAATTTTAATTATTAATGAAACATCTTAACTACTATTAAAAATTTTGTGGAATTTTTAGCAAATTTTTATAAAATTTATTGTTTATGAATTTATTTAAAATTTATATACCATTTTTGAATATTGCCCCAAAATTGTTGAAAAATAAAACTCAATTTTATAGTTATTTAAAGTAATACAATTAAAAATTAAAGTAATACAATTAATCTCTTTTAGCAATTTTTTTTGATTTAATTTATTGTTTATGAATTTATTTAAAATTTATATATCATTTTTAATATTGCCCCAAAATTGTTGAAAAATAAAACTCAATTTTATAGTCTCGTGATTGAAATTGTTCTATTTGAATTTTTAATCAATCTTATGTTGAAATTTTGGCCCAGATACCTAGCAACCACTTTTTGCAACTTTACAGCGGGAATTGGTGGAACAAGAAGCATGTCATCGCATTATGCGACAACGCTGAATTAGCCGCGCAACTTTGTTGCGTAAGATAATTGCGTTAAGAAAGGGGAACAATGGATCTGTACGACCCTTTTTTCTGCGGAAAGCTTAAAGGTTAAAATTAATGGACAACGACAACGATGACATGTTAAACATGACAATTTTGGAAGACGGGGGTTGTGCTGCACGTCATAATATTCTTTGTCATGTCATGTCAACTCGAGAGAAACGAGGTCGACCCGTCTTGCCCGCTGCTCAGAATCTTGACATGGTTTTGTTCGAGAAAATGTCATATATTTTTTGCATTTTTAGTTTTATTTTTTAAATTTGCGGCATTTTAGTCTTTAAAAAATTGTTTTTTGTCCATTAAATTTTATTTCAGTAGGTAATAAATTTCTATAAATTTTTAAGCATTATTTACCGACAAAATATATTATTCAAAAATTTAAAATTGAACATTTATCCCACGATTCCATCTTCTCCATAATAATTTGGGAAATTAACAAGGAAATTTCTGCTGATGTTTCGATTTTATGAAATATTTTTAATAATAATTTAAATCAAATTTCTTAATTTTCTATTAATCATTGAACTTTTTTAGAGTACTTTTTGTAATGGTACTCCTAAAGTTCGCTATACTCATCACAAGCACTTTTGTGCCGTTCTCAGTTGGCCAACAAGGACAGCAAAATTGTAGCGAAGCTCCGGATACGGCCCTTAGAACCGTTTGTGAACAATTGTACCAATGGGACGAAAAAGCGCGGGTAAAATTTAATATATCCTAATTGCATTTTGTGAATTTTCCAATATTTAAAAGCTTTATGATTTTTTACAAAATTTTGAACTTGAGTTCGGATCTGTTCGTTTAAAATTCTTAAGAAAATATTCTATGAGTTTAATCGCCAATGGATGGAAAAAAGTTTAAAAAAGGAAAAAAAATTTCAGCATTTTTGGTTAAAGCCTCTGTCCACTGTCAACAAGGCAAAATAATTTTTTCATAATCTTAATGCATGTTTAAAATAACATTTAATTCCAAAAACAACAAAATAGATTTTTTAATGCTTTTGTTTGTTATATGCTATATATTTAGCTTAAACAAAAAATTTTAAAAATTAAAAATAGATCCCTAATGATTTTCATAAATATGACGCACCGTTTAAAAGAATGTATCCATTTTCTTCTTTCATTTTAAGGAAGCACCACCGGTGGAGGAGAGCATCGTTTTGCCTCCTGCAATTCCGGGCCTAGAAAGTTTGGCCAAAAAAAAAAAATTTCAAAATTATTTTTAATTTTAGCCCCATTATTTGCCGCCGATTTGGCCATAATCCCTACAACACCGTACCAATGCATGGATTTGGGCTGTCTATGTCAATACATGGGCGGTAAGTGTTGCCTCAAAAATTAGTTAAATTACAATAAGCACTAATTAGCTCCGATTTAGATAAATCCTATCGATTCCTAATGTACATACTATAATTAATAAAATAGGTTGGCGCCAATTTAAGCTACGATTTTTAGGACTTTAAGCTTATTTTAGATTTCTTTTTTATAGCTACATAGATGATGAAGGGTTAATTGACCTAAATAGAGAGCTCAAGGTTTCTCAGAGGTTTATGTTTTTTCAGTTCTATGGTCTAGCGTTAAGGTGGATTAATAAGCTTTTAGATAAAATAGATTTAGGTTTGGAATGTTAATTAATAAGCTTGGATTTAGTTTAGACCTATTAGACTTGGCTGATTAGATAGAGTAATATTGTTTTAAAATCTAACTTTTTAGCCAAAGGATTATGATCTAATTTAAAATAAAATTGGTAAAAGTTTAAACATTAAAAAATAAAAAAAATATTTTTTAAATTAAATAGAACTAGATATTAATTTTTATCCAAAATTAGGAAATGGCCAGCCAGACTCAAATGTCTGTGTACTTCCGGACGGGAGACCCCTGCGCAAAGCTGTCCGACGAGAGTATCGTATGCTGAGTGATGAGGAACGGGCCAGATATGTAAAATATTTATGTTTTGCATTTATTTTATAACGTTTAAATGTTAAAAATAATGTTAATGCTAATTGATAAAGGGCCCTTTCAAAAACTATTAGTTTTTAATTTATTTTAAAATTACTGTTCAAATTTCTCCAGACAACATCAATTATTAAACTATTTGACAATATTATGAAAATTAAATAGGTAACTATTTTTTAGCACGCCGCAATGTTGGCTATCAAACAAAGTGGAGAGTATGACAGACTTGCAGCCCTACATGCTCAGTTTGCAACTTCTGGCGGAGCGCATTCGGGACCTGCATTTTTGCCATGGCACAGAGAGTTCTCGAAAAGGTCTAAATTATTTAAAATTTTCATTTTATCAAGAAATGGTAATGTAATATTTTACAGACATTTTTTTAATTTTAGCCATGCGCCTTATTAAATAAATTAAATAAGATATCCAAAATAAACAATATAATTTTCATGTAATTCAAAATATTTTTTATATAAATGCTAAATTTATGATTAAATCTATTTTAGAATTTTATAAAAAATCTAAATAAGTTTTATTAACATTTAGAGCAGAAATTGCACTTCGCCAAGTGGACCCATCCATTGCCATTCCATATTGGGATTCCACTCTGGAATCGGCACTTCCAACCCCGGCAGATTCGCATCTGTTCACGCCGGAGGTATAAATAAAAATTTGAAAATTATAAAATTTCGATATTTTAATTTAGTTCATAGGATCTACCGACAATCAGGGAAATCTGACTGGTGGCATTTTTGGTGGATGGAGGACACTTTCGGTTTATTTTATTATTTATTTATTTATTTTAATTTTTTAAAACAACTAAACTTGGAATTTGTTGATTTTTTATAATTTATTGTCCAATTTTTCCTAAAAATTTTCGTATCAAATAAATCGTTTCTGAATTTAATTTATTTAATAACTTATTTATGGATTATTTTAAAATGCTCTCTAATTAAATTTTTAATATTTTATTAATTCGTTAAAAATTAGGGTCATCCAAATGTGGCACGAAACGTTGGCGTCGATGGAACAGCCTTCAGGGAACAGGAGTAAATTGTTTTATTTTTAAATTTACTTTTTTATTATTTTTGAGTCTCCAATGGTTCCTGAGACAGGATTCCATCGAAATGATACTCGGTTTCAGTGCTCCGCGAAGGGTGAAATTTTATTTATTTTTATCCATATTAACAGATAAATTTGTATTATTAAATTTAAAAAAATTATTTTATTTATATTTTAGGGATGTCGATTGCGGACAAGTTGGAATTTGATGGAAGTATATAATTTAGAAATTTTATCAATTTTTTAATATTTTATTTTTTTAATTTTAATAGTATACTCATGGCAATGTACACGTGTTTATGGGAGGCGACATGCAGGACCAATCCACCTCAGCTAATGACCCAATCTTCTACATTCATCACACATTCGTGGATTTGGTTTGTGAATTTATTTTTTATAAGCTTAATTATGAAAAAATTAGGTATGTGTTTTTTTTACTTTTATAAATTAATGTAAATGCCAATTGACAATGGAAAAATAAAAAATAAATCAAAAAATTATAAATATCCAAAAACATGTATTAATTTGTATAAATTTAATCTTTTATCAACAATAGTCATGTACCTTAATTAAAATATAATATTATATCTTCATATAATGAAAATAAAATATTCTGCAGATTTGGGAAACCTGGCGACAGACTAAACAATCGCGCAGTGACCGTGAAACGGTGTACCCATTGGACAACCAGGTATTTATGATTATTTATAAAAAGCAAAAAATTTATTGTGCGATTTTTATTTTACCATAACTTAAAATAAAAAATAATAATGTAATTATTTTTTTATTTTTCAGCAATGCGCTGCCCCACAACACTTCGGTTCCGCCCTGATGCGACCATTTCAGGTGCAATGAATAGGGCTGGCAAAAGAAGGCATAAAAAATCGCCAAAAAGGCGCCTAAAAAGGCACGAAAAATCGCCAAAAAGGCATAAAAAGGTATAAAAAATGTAAAAAAGGCATAAAAAGGCACAAATTTTTTTCGATATATCGAATTTTTACCAATAATAAAGGTAAAAAAAAATTTACCAGATGAATTTATAAAATGCCTATTCTTGATTGATGTTGCTAATGATAATGAGATACATTTCCACTCATTGATTTTTTATTATTTTTTTCAAATTTTGACCCAAAGTGGAAAATTTTTGAAAAAAATCTAAATTTTTTTGAACTTAAATCAAAATTTTTTTGAACCTAACAAAGCTAAAAATGCGTTTTACGTGGTTTTTAGGCAATTCTGAGACCGCAGAAAAAAAGGCATATGACTTCATTTGCCAGCCCTAGCAATGAATATTAAATCAATAAAATCAATAATTATCGATTTAAAAAAACAATTATTTGAAGCCCTGGCGCAACATTGACGGTTTATCCAACAAATACACGGACAATCTGTACGAGTACGCGCCGAGACCCTCTTGCCGGGACGGGCCAAATTGTGGATCCAAGTAAAATGGGAAAAAAGCAAAAATATTTATATATGCAAAAATAAATGAAATATTTTGAAAATAAAATTTTAAAAATAATATTGACAGCATTATTATATTTAATTATTTTTTGAGATATTTATTTTGCGACCAATCCCATGGAAATCCCCGATGTGCTGCTAAAGTGAGGCCTGGAGGAAATTGTACGGGATTTGTGAATGGTAAATTTTTTTATTTCTCTTTAATTTTTTTCTTGCTTAATCAATTTTTCTCAGGCGAGGATGTTTGTCTAAATGGCTTTTGCCAGAATGGACGATGTGTACAAACGTCACGAAAGGTAAATTAATTTCACACAAATTTTTATTAAATTTTATTACCTTTTAATTTGTAATAATGCTATGAATTATTTTATAATGATGTGACGAATTATTTACGAGATTATTTTCCTTATAAAGTTTATAAAATAAATTTGTAAAAAAATCATTTTGATACAATACTAGGCGCTAGTTAAAAAGTGTATAATTTTGAAAACCCAGCAAAAGGGTCCCCCCTGTTGACCGAAATTAAAAAAAAATTTTTTTTGTTTTTTTCAACACTTTTGCTCATAAAATAGTTAAAAAAGTAAAAAAAAATAAGAAAAAATTTTTTTGGATTTAAAATGAACAGGGTCCCTCCCCCCCCTGTTGAATTTGTGGGTTTTCAAAATTATACACTTTTTAACTAGCGCCCAATACTATGACTTCATATATATTTAGCCAGTGCCATTTGCGCCAATGATGCCTCACATACATCGACCTACCCAAGTAAAATAAATAAAATTTATTTTCAGAAAATATATTTTATTGATCGATATAAATCAATAAAATCAATGAGTCATCGATTTTTCTTCTGATTAGGCATCCTGTTACAATGAGCACGAATGTTGTTCGGTGTGGGCGGCAAAAGGTGAATGTGAGCGGAATCCCAATTACATGATGGCATGGTGTTCTGCAAGCTGTAGACAGGCAAAAAATAAATAAATAAATTAATTAATTAATATTATTTTTATTTATATTTTTAGTGCCAAGCTAACTACGACCTGAGTTCTGGTGAGCACCTTTTTTTGTAGTTTAGCCCATATTTTTTAACTAAGGCTGGAAAGACAATTAAAAAGTTTAATTTAATATTTGTCCAATTTTACGTGTTAAATATTTTAAATATTTTCAAAAGTATTTCTTTACAAAAAAAATTTCCAAATCATAAAAAATGTTAATTGAAAATTCTACGACGAAGCACCTTGGGTTGTAAATAATAAATACCTTAGAACCAGGAGAAAATCTAACTGGTCCCCATAATAATATTGCCTGTGGAAGTAAGGGTGGATATTCGCACTATTAGAGGAAATTAGAAATTTTTAGTGGTGGAAGAAATTATTAGATTTATTTTTATCTTTTTAGGTTCAAATTTACTTTTTTAGGACAAAATTCATTCTTATTCTAAGGGGTCGTAGAACAAGCTTCGCTTAACTGCTCGGATTGGATATACCAGGTCGTTCCATAATTAACTTCGCTTTTGGTATTCCCATGAACTTAACTCTATGATGAATGATTCAAAAAATCTAAAAACTTGGGAAAAGATACTCCTATATCTGCTCTACATTTTTGCTTTTTGGGCCAATAGTCATTGCTGTTGAAATTCTCGAGAAAAAATTCCCGAAGTGGTCCAGGTCAAAAATGGCCAAACCGGTTTTTCGGGTTTAAGACCAGGATTTAGACAGGAAATCGGGCAGTTTATAGACCCATATTGTAGCCCATTGAGAGCTGCATCGAATACAAAAAACCGCATCTCGGTTGGTCCGCTCTTAGATTTTTTATGATTTTTGCAATTTTGGCTTGAAATCGGCTTATTTCGGTTTGTCTTTTTTCCAATGAAAATTCAACAAAATCTCTTAAGAAAAATGGCCATTTTTTGGTCGATTTTAGAGTTTGAAAAAATCAAGAAAGAAAAATCAAAGAGTGGACCAATCGAGATGCGGTTTTTTGTATTCGATGCAGCTCTCAATGGGCTACAATATGGGTCTATAAACTGCCCGATTTCCTGTCTAAATCCTGGTCTTAAACCCGAAAAACCGGTTTGGCCATTTTTGACCTGGACCACTTCGGGAATTTTTTCTCGAGAATTTCAACAGCAATGACTATTGGCCCAAAAAGCAAAAATGTAGAGCAGATATAGGAGTATCTTTTCCCAAATTTTTGGATTTTTTGAATAATTCATTATAGAGTTAAGTTCATGGGAATATCAAAAGCGAAGTTAATTATGGAACGACCTTGTATGAATTTTTTTATGATTTTCAATTTTTCCCTCAAAGAATGCAACGATCGACACTCGCATTGTGCCTATTGGGCTGCCCATGGAGAATGCAGCAAAAACCGATTTTGGATGGTAATTTTTTAGATTAATAAATATTTTTAAAAGTTTAAAGGCCGAAAACTGTCGACATTCCTGTGATAAATGCCAAATAAGCCGAAGCCAATTATGCAGCGGAGGGACTACCAGCCTGAAGAATTTGAGTATGAAAAAATATTAAAAAATGAAATTTGAATAAATTTATAAGAAATAAATATAGAAAATTTCATTATATTGTAGAAAAAATCATGAATGATAAAAATATGCAACATAGCTTATTTTTAAGGGAAATTTAGAAGTTAAAAAATATAAAACATTTTTCTCGAATAAATTAGCTATGTAACATCAATATATTTTGTCAGATCGTGTTACGGCAGCCCCGCCAAAATATGGCAAATGCAGCTCGCCTGGCTGTTACAACGAGCACATTTGTTGTCAGGTCCGAAAAAAATAATGGATTAATTTTCATAATTAAAAAGAAGGAAATAATAAAATTTATTAAAGTAGATAAATTTATAATAATATATTTAATATTTATTAACGGAACGGATTTATTCAATAAAAAAGAATAAAAAATAAAAATAAATGGAACAACTAAGGAAGAAAAAGAAAAGTTTAAAAATTATATATTTTGCCTGGTCCAAAAATTTTTAAAAATTGAAGTTATGGGGTCTGATGGGCGAGTGCCGTCGGAACTCGGCATGGATGGCGTGCAACTGTCGCGTGAGTTGCGGCGCCTGCATTCCGCAAGATTACAACTTTGGATGTGAGCAAATAAAATTTTGTGTACAGGGTGCGGCAAAAAAAATGGCCCGCAATAAAATGTTAATAACTTTATTATTAATTGATCAATTACAATCAAATATATTCAAAAGATGCGCAACATAATAGAGTATAAAACTGTTTATTAGATTTTAAACATCCCGCCCATGGAACAAAAATAAAGACGAAAATGTTCGGTAGCAAATGATATAAAGATCTTTTTCAAATATACAATACATTCTTAAATTAATTATGAATTTTTTATTGGCCGAATTTTTTTTCAATCTCGAGAAGCCAAACGTGGTTGTATTTTTGGAAGCTCTTAATTCTTACTCTGAAATGTTTTTTCCGATATTCAGTTTCTAGATTTTATAGAGAATTAAATGGGCTACAAATTAAAAAAAAGTGATAAACAATCCCTCTTCTCAATGAAAAGTTATGGGCAGAAAAATAGCAGGCCATTTTTTGCCGCACCCTCTATATACTTAGGGTGTAACATAAGTTTTGACACACTTTCTTAAAATTTGAGTAAATATTTATTTAAAAATGTTTTAAACACAAACAATACTTTGATATCCACTAATATTATTGATAATATCTTGCCACTTTTTGGGCAAAAAATTAAAGTCGTTTGCTTAAAATCCAGGGGAGTTTGGAGACAAAAGGTCATTTTAGACATGGTCAAATTGGATTAATTATTTCTCAATAATGAAATGGGTTAGCGAATCATTTCAACTGTTAAACTTATAGAGCACAATTTGATGAATATTCTGGGTAAAAATGAGCTTTCCAGCTTTAATGTTCAATTTTTTTCCAAGATGCTCTTTTAAAACCTCAATTTTGAGCTTAACCTCCAAAAATTATACTTTTGGAAAGTGACCAAAAATAAGCTATAATAATAGAAATTCATCTACATTTGACTTATTATGGCGCAATACTATGGAATGTTAATGACTTTGGCATTTGAGAAAGTCCAACAATTGAGATTCTCATTTTGACCAGAGAAATTGCCCTAATTTTTAGATAGTTTTGCAGACCTCATATTAGTCTTGCTGCATTTTCTAAATTTTTTTCTTTTTTGCTCCGTAAAAGAGGGTTCTTTGGGCTATCTTTTCCACAGAAATTAGATTCCCAATCTTTGCGGAATAGTTCATCTAGAGACCATGGAAAAAGCATAGTCGATTGATAATTTTGGGTGTCTTTATATAAAAATTTATAACTTTTTCTAAAAAGGGCAGATTAAAAATTTTCCATAGGAAAAGAAAGAGGATACATAATTCTACAAAATAAAAAAAAGTTCAAAGAGATTGATAGCTAATTAATAAAGTTATGAATTTTTTAATTCGCCTCTTTGAAAGTGTGTCAGAACTTATGTTACACCCTAAGTATTTACAATTTGGATTGTTAAGTAATTTTAATTATAAAATTTATTTTTGGCATTTTCCAAAAAAAAATTCACAGCCTGTTCCGACTATCATCCCCATTGTCATGAATGGGCCGAGGCCGGGGAGTGCCAGAAAAATGGATGGATGTTGGAGAACTGCAAACACAGCTGCGGCACCTGCGTCAGCTTCTGGGAACTCAGACAGGTACATAAATTGGATTAAATTATTCATTTGTTAATTAATTGTTTATTATTTTTTATTTTTTGTTAGAATTTTTCTTCTAAAAATGATTTTTTATTTCTTGCTTTTCACGTACACTTAAAATTTAATAAGTAAGAAAAAAATATTTCGATGTCATTTTTTTCTCTATGAATTAACTTTTTTAACAATTTCAAAAAAGTAATTATCTATTTTTTATGGATTTTATTTTTAAATCCTTTTTCATTTGATAAATTTTCCTGTTTTTTTTAACAATTAGTCATCGATTTTGTATACCTATCAATTATTTGAAGAATGTTTCGATTGATTCATTAGATAATTAATTGATTAATTTTCATTAGTATATTGATTTTTTATTATATTATTGATTTTTTAAGATGTGTCGCGGTATTCTCGCAGGCGGCGATGGTAGACGACGCCAACCACGCACCTACCTGATGAAATACCACGATGTGCCGGTGCCAGAACTCGATTTTGCGAATGCCGGGGCTAGCCGGTTCGAATCGGATGTCAAAAAATCGGCGAAAAATTCGTTGCTGCTTCGTCAAGTGCGGGATGTCCATGAGGAAATGGTGAACGGCACGGAAGCGGCAGGTAAGCTAATGTAAATTTTCCCTAAAATTTTTAATTTTAGGATTTTTAGAAATGAAATCTTTTTCTTTCAAGGAAAACCATAGCCGAAAAAAGTTAACTTTATAGGGCAACTTTTTAAATGATTTTATTATAAACAAAAAATAATATTATCGGGAAGATTCAATAAAAAATTTAAGTTGAATCGTCAATTTGTTTGAATGATCTCTGTCGTCATAATTATAATTATTATGCCAATTAAAAATTGCTAGATTTTTATTAAAAAATTTGATTTTACAAAAACAATTATTTTTAATGATTTGGTTGAAGTTTCCAGATCCAGAGGGTACTTAAAAAACTTCGAAGCTATATGGAATTTAAGAAAATCAAGAATCGAAAATTTAAAAATAGATTTATTCAAGAAGAATCTCTATTTAGACAATTGATTTTTGAATTCAGGCCCCATTGGTCCACCGAGAAGAAGGCGGGCAGAAGAATTTATTCAAGGCGAAAAATCCATTCCCGATAGCACCGGAATGCCTTCCATCTGAATATGAATTTAATTTTATATCCATTTTTATCGTTATACGCAGCAAATTATCTTGTCAATTTTTGTCTTAAAAATTTATGTGATTTCTATATAAATCTCTTATATGTTTTTGATATTTCTATTCCTAAAAAAGGAGATTTTCACTAATTTTATTTCTAAACTTTTAGATCAAATTTTTTAAATATTTCATATCTTGATTTCAAAATCCCATTAAAAATGATTGCCAAAAGTTCAAATAATCCTTCCAAAAGGTTTCAACTGTGACGAATTTTCAGAGTAAAAATAATTTAAATAGTAATTGTACATTTTCTCGGAAAATTCTAATTTTTAATTATATCTTGTTTCACCTTAAGGTTTGACAATTAATAAATATAATATATCCATCCAATTTACTTAAGTAAATGCGTCATATTCTTGAAAAGAATTTAATACTATTTTTTAGTATTATTTTACTTAAAAAATATTATTTTTTGATCAGGGGGTATTTAATATACAAATTTCTGAAAGCCATCAGATGAGACACGGAATTTTAAATAATTTAAAAATCCAGAACGTAAAAAATGCAAGAAAAATTAAAATTTCAATATTTTTATTTTTTAGCACATCATGATTTTTATTATTTTTTAAAGAAAATTTAATGAGAGCACCATTTTCGGAAACAAAAAAACCAGTCTTTGATCACGCCACAGCAGATCAGACAGAAGAGAGACCCAGACGAGTATAAATAATAGGATTCGCTTAACTACTTTGATCAGTGGGTATTTAAGCGAGAAAGCCGATGATAGCAAACGCTACAACTGATCAGAATTTTTTTTTCAAAAATATGACGCATCATAAGGTTGTCTGGCTGTCCATCTTTGTTATGATGCTGGCGACTGTGTGAGAATTTTTAAATTTTTTATTAGTTGGATTTTCTAACTTATTAAAGAGGGTTTTTTATAATTTTTATTTTTTAATTTAATTTCTTTATAGATGTTATTTTTCAAATTTTCAATTTATTTTACTGGAATAATTTTCAAAAATTTCTATTGAGAATTATACAGTATTATTTGTTTAATCAATTTTAATTTTTTTAAACAATTTTACAATTTTTAGTTCGGAGTGGCGTTTTCAGAATCAAAAAAATCCCATAGGTGCAGCATTGATGCTGGATTCGATTCAGATGCAAAAACAACATCATTAAATCCAATTAAAATTTTTTCCACCAAAATGATAAATATTTTTGTATATTTTTAATTATTTTATCTTTATGGCATTTTAACTTTTAATTTTGCGTTTTCAGCTTGCGTCACACCGACGCACTGATCCACTGTGAACGCAACGGCGTCTGCGACGGCGACGGTGATCCGGATGGCGTCACCACGTGTAAAAACTGCAAGAGTTGCACCTACAAGGGCTGTTGCCACAAGTCCTTCACGAACCCGTGGACCTACTGCCCAATTCCCGGATGGCGTTCGCCCGACTACCGCGGCGGCATGCGTCAGAGAAACGTGCAACATTGACGCAACAATAAACGGACGGACGCAGATCGATGAATGAATCAAATCTACCTCACATTTTTTCATTTCGAGTACAATAGATGCAGGAAACGGATAACTTTTTTTATTGGTTGAATAAATGCTCAATTGTTATTCGGAATTAATCGAAGCACATATTACGCTGTGATTGACGCATAGGCAAGTCCATGTTGAAAAATAAGCTCCAAAAAGCTATTCTGAGCGCGAAAACATTGTATCGAAAGTTGAGTTATTTGCGGCAAATTTTTAGTGAGAATCGAAAAATTAAAAAATGACAAAAGGTGGAACATAAACTTCTGGAATAAAATTACTTTTTGTATTGTCTTATCATTTGGCGGTTTTTTTTAATATAATAGCACCAAATAGACGCAAAGCCGCCCTGCTCTACAAATGACACATATGGGCAAGAATTAAAAAAAAAAGTTTTTAAATTTCGAATATTTAGAGGTTGGGATTGTTATCGTAAAAACACATTAAATATAAAATTCGTGTTGCGACATTTGAGTCCCATCCGTTATTTATAACTCGGCTTGAATGTAACCTAGAGAAACGATTTTCTATCAAAAATAGAGCAAATAAAAAGCTGCAAAATAAACCTATGCTCATTCGGGTTGAACTATTATGAAAAAAACTTATGGCCAAAATACAGTTAATTTGGCCAAACCTACTATTTTGGCCATAACTTTTTCACATTGTACCAAATTGTATAGCCTTGGCCCATTTTGTGGCTAATTTTTTGTTCTATTTTTTGACATCAAGTTGTGTTTGAACTCAGTTTATAACGGATGGGGCGCAATTGTTGAGTAACCGAAAAATTCAAACTATTCTTTTCTTTTTTTCCAGAAAATTTTCCCTTTTCAAATGACCACACCCAAAAGAATGTGCCAATTTTAAAATAAAGCGACGAAAAAAACCGGTCGCTGATCATCACACTGATCAGATAAGAGACAAGACCCAGACGGCGATGAAGGGTAAATGATAGCATTCGCCCAACGACTTTTTTCGGGAGGCAGGGGATCCTAGACAATAATATACGGGATATTTAACCAAAAAATCCTGTGGATGATAAAAACAAAATTATTACCAAGAACATGTTACATCAAAAAGCTATCTATCTGTCCATCTTTATTTTGATGTTAGTCTCTATGTAAGCGTTTTCAATTTTTTCAGACGGCGATTAATTTTTCCATATTTTGATAATTCTATTCTTTAATCTATTTTTTTGCATTTCAGCCTGCGTCATACTGACGCATGGATCCACTGCGAACGCACCGGCGTCTGCGTGGGCGATGGGCCACCGGACGGCATCACCATCTGTCAGAACTGCAAGAGCTGCACCTACAAGGGCTGTTGCCACAGGTGCTAGGATGCTATTAAAAAACTGCCGCTTTGGCCAATCAAAAAAATTTTTTTTGAAGCTTGCTAATAAGATAAAAACATAAAAGATAGAAATGCAGAATTTTATTCTCTATATTTTGGCTGTTTTAATTGTCGAATTTATTTTTTGTTTTAGTTATTCAAAATTTTTCAAAATTTTTAAAAATTCTTTTTTTCTCGAAAAATTCAATAATTTTCATGAAAGTTCGAGAGAAATAAAGGTTGTATATTTTCGTTTTAGTTTTGGCCTAGCAAAATTCAACAAAGTTTCAATTTTGAATTTTCAAAAGTGGTGGGTTTTTAACGGCCTAGTAGCACTTTTGCCGAAGGTCCTTCACGAACCCGTGGACCTTTTGCCCCATTCCCGGATGGCGATCGCCCGACTACCACGGCGACGCCTCATTGATACACTGTAAACGCGACGGCGTCTGCGTAGGCGACGGGCCTCCGGATGGCGTCACCACGTGTAAAAACTGCAAGAGTTGCACCTACAAGGGCTGTTGCCACAAGTCCTTCACGAACCCGTGGACCTACTGCCCAATTCCCGGATGGCGTTCGCCCGACTATCGTGGCGGCATGCGTCAGAGAAACGCGCAACATTGACGCAACAATAAACGGACGGACGCAGATCGATGAATGAATCAAATCTACCTCACATTCTCTATATTTTTATTTCGAGTGCAATAGACGCAAAAATTGGTCACTAATTATATGATTATAATAATGTAAAACTTTTTTTTCCAGAAGCGCAATGTATCTAACCTTTTTCTTGCTAGAACTCACTTGTCAGCTTAAATAAAATGAAAATTTGCATGGGGTAGAATAGAATTCTTCCGAATAAATACATATATTATAAAAAACAATGTCTGCTTTATTTAACCAATTTTTTTAATATTTTCTATTTTTTGTTTTTTATGTGCCCAAGAGCATATGACATCAAGATTCACGTAGATGAAAATAGGAGCGTAACGAGTCTAATCACTTCAGAAAAGAGCCTATGTAGACCCTTTATTAAAAAAACATTCATGCCACATTCTATCTAAAGTGTTATAATTTCTAAATATCAATTTTCAGCTAAAATTTTTACCTGGTGGCATACATTTTTCCCGATATGTACCTAATATCACATTGTCTTGAAACCAAAATTTCCATTATACGAGTCTAAAAACAACCATATAACGCCATTATCATTTCATCAACGCCATTTTATGTTGTGAAAGTCTGGCCTTGGAAAAGGGCAAAGTTGGTGATGATGATGATGGATTTGGTCTTCCGTCTTCATCACCATAATTTTGCCCAATTTTCACGAGTGTTTGAACCTGTTTTCTTGGCCCTCTCCCTCCTCTCTTCTCGATTTTGATCAAAATTATTTATTATATTAATTTTTACAACCGTAACACTCTCCAACTCCTCCAAAGAGTCAACAACCACCAAAACGACCACCATTCCCTCTCTCACCAAAAATTGTGTTGCGCCGCAACGTGTTACGCGGACTGCCTCAAGTGGGCAACTTGTGAATGAATTGAGCGAACTCGGGCCCTAAATGATTAAACTTACTAAAAATCTAGGGGTTAGAATTTCTTGGAAAATTGATTTTTTTTTACAAGATTAAGTTGATTTTCGATCTACAGAGAAGGCTCACTAGGGTAATAAGACCCTCCCCTAAGAAAGAATAAGGGACTAGAAAATTTCAAAATAATTTATTTTATTTTTACCAACCTGATGTAAAATCTCTTATTAGATTAATTTTTGTTTTATTTTTCCAAACATCTAGTGGCATTATTTTTTTTGTAAAAAATGTTTTCTCAATTTTGGCGAAATGTAATTAGCGAATGGTCGGTAGGGGGTCGTCTTCCCCAAACTCGAATATGACGTGTTTGCAAACGAAAAATTGCTATATAAAACTGTATGTTATTTCTAATCGGGCCCTTTTTGAAACTTTTCAAAAAGATATCTTCTGACCCCATATAGTATAAAAATAGCTATAAAAAAATATATTTCAATGATTTTCAGAAAAAAAAATTATTTCATTTATTAGTTGAAAAAAGGCCATATTTCTTAAATAAACTTAAAAAAATTTCTTCGATTTTTAGTTTAAAAGGGCCATAAATTCTCAAAAAAAAAATTTACCAAAAATTTCCATTGAAATTTCATAATTATTTTTAGCCCAAAAATGGCCTCAAACTTCCTACAGTATTCCTTTATTCTACCGTTGCTTGGTTTATTGTCCATTTTGCCTACTGTATATGGTCAGAAAAACTGTGCGGATGCCCCGACAACTGCATTCCGGACCCTCTGTGAGCAGCTGCATCGATGGGACGCAAACGCGAGGGTTAGTATTTTTTTTGGATTTTCGAAAATTTGATTTTCATAGGCGGCCCCTCCGGTGGAAGAAAAAATCCCATTGCCGCCAGCCATACCTGGACTGGAAGGTAAGTCAGAAATTTCTCAGCCGTTCATTGTAGCTTGTCAACTTCAAATCATGTCCTATCATGACATCTAAAATCATATCAATCGTATCAAGTCGATGCATCATGTATTTTCATTATCATGTTTTCAATAGGCAATTTCAGAAAATTTCTTGGAACTCATGTCATGTCATTTTCTATGGCATGTCAAGTCAATTCAAATTATGCATCTTGAAATATTTTGAAAATTATCGGACAATTTAGGTCATAATATATCTTTGTAACCAAGTATTTCGTAAAATTATTTTCTTATTTTGCATCTGATCATGTCATATCAAGTTTATAATAAATGTCATATTAGTTTTACAATAAAAAATCTTTAAATATACAGTATTTTTCAGCTCCAACATTGGCTGCCGAGTTGGCCCCTGTGGCTGCCACGCCGGACCAATGCATGGATCTGCAGTGTGTATCCCAATATATGAACAGTATGTGAATAAAAATTTAGTATTTTTAGTGATCGGCACCGGGCCGGTCCCGGTCGGGGTTTTATCGGGGCCAGATTCGGGACCCTGAAAAATCCCGATATCATGGCCCGGCCCCGATAAATTTGAGAGTCGATCGGGGTTTTTCGGGGTCGGGGTTTTTCGGGGCCCGGGTCACCTGGCCAAGCCCCGATCGCTTTGCCGATCACTAATATTTTTACAAGCCAATAAATCATATATTCGTTTTAAGATCGCCCGGTGAACAAAGCGATCCGCAAGGAGTACCGGATGCTCAGCGACATGGAGCGGTCCAGATTCGTAAGCAAAATTTATAAATTTTACGGTTTTACTTTATTGTATACTAATTATGCCACTACTAATAGCTATAAAATGCTGATGATGCCTATCTCTATGAGGTGTATTTAGCGAAAAAAATGACTGACTAGCTTTCAAAAACTTTTTTAAGATAGCTAGACCAAAACTTCCAGCAACAAATTTTTCTAGAATTTTATGCATTTTCATTTTTTTGTTTTTTGCTCTTTCGAAATTTTCGCGAAAAATCCTATTTTCCTGTATTTTTATCGGAAATTCGAAAAAAACTAAAAAGTCAAAAGATAGAGTTTAAGAAAAAAGTTTTTGAAGAACGTTGAGATGTTTGAAACGCCCATCATACAATATAATCTCTATTTTTGTTTGAAACGCCCATCATACAATATAATCTGTATTTTGTATATTACCCTTTATTTAATATATAAAATAAAAATATTCGCTATGACGGTATATTTTATAGCATGCAGCGATGAAGGCGATCAAGGCTAACGGCGAGTATGACCGACTAGCAAAAATCCATGCGGACCCGGTGATCGGTGGTGGTGCCCACTCGGGGCCGGCATTTTTGCCGTGGCATCGGGAATACATCAAAAGGTAAAAATAAATAACATATATAGATTGAACCTATTAAATTTTTAAATTCATACAAATAAGATGGCGATATACAATTCATAATTATCAACAATAATATAGGGCTTTTCGATATAAAAAATCTAATTTAATTTTTTTTTTTTGAAAAACACCAGTCTCGTCACATAGAAATTTTCAAAAAACGAAATAACATTAAAGCTCTGTTTAATGCTGTGTATTTGAGTATTTGATATTGTAAAATGGACTTTCGAGGTTTTTTTGGCTAAAAATAATGCCAATAAGGATGAGCTTAATTAATTAATTTTTGTAAATAATAATTTCTATACAAAATTAATTTTTTCAGAAAAAAATAAAAATTAATTTTTAAAGAATCGAAATTGCACTTCGTATGGTGGATCCTTCGGTGGCATTGCCTTACTGGGACTCGACCATGGACGACCGACTTCCGACCCCTAAGGACTCGCACATGTTCACAGCTGAAGTAATAGGACCATCTAAAAATGAGAAAATGAATATTTATTGAATTAACAGGACATAAATAATTTAAAAAAAATTATTTTATTAAAGTTCATGGGTGAAGCGGATGCGGCTGGAAATCTTGTCAAGGGTGACTTCGCTGGATGGAGGACGCTAACTGTAAATTTTCAGAAAAATGCAAAACAAATTATT
Organism: Rotylenchulus reniformis; assembly: GCA_001026735.1. Classification (NCBI taxonomy): domain Eukaryota; kingdom Metazoa; phylum Nematoda; class Chromadorea; order Rhabditida; family Hoplolaimidae; genus Rotylenchulus; species Rotylenchulus reniformis. The sequence goes on from LDKF01000041.1 coordinate 40,799, forward strand.
TTTTGTGGAATTCAGGGAAAAGCGAATGTTCTGAGAAAATTGGGCACCGATGGTCATGGATTCCGGGAACAGGAGTAAGGCTAAAAATTAAAATTTGTTTTAATATTTTTAACTTTTAATTATTAAGATCGCGAATTTTGACCATTTAATTTTATTATTTTTTTAATGAACGATATTCATCAATCTAATTTGGAAGGAGATTTATTTTGAATTTTTGGACCAAACAAGTTGTTTTATCGAAAAATGTTTTTTCAATATAATTAGGTTCGATTTTTAAAATATTAGATCCAAAATTTATTAATATTTATTAATTTTTTTGGCTGATTTTTTAAATGTAAAGTTAATTGAATGAACAACATTTTCCAGAATCAACTGGTTTCTGAACCAAAATACACCTGAGATGATCTTCGGTTACTCTGCTCCTCAACAGGCATTTTTGATGAACATTTTATTTAAGAATTCAATTTTTCAGGGCTGTACAATCCAAACCAACTACAATTTGATTGAGGTGATTTATTTGTTTAAATTATTTAGTTCTAGTATAATCTCTAAATTTTTAAAATTTGCACCTTAATTATTTCTTTTTGCAATAATTATGTCCAAGATAAATTAATAATTATTATTATATTTATAATCTAATAATAATTTAGTACACTCACGGTAACATCCATTTGTTCGTCGGCGGCGATATGGCCGAACAAAACACCGCTGCAAATGATCCAATCTTCTTTTTGCTTCACTCATTTGTGGACTATGTAATTTTGTTGTTTTTTTATTTTGAAATTTAAAAAATATATTTGGAATTTTATGATAATTATTGTTTATTTTCATGGCAAATTTTTTAACAAATAAAAATGCAACCAATTTGATTATTTGCTAAATATAAATAAAATACCAATTTGTTATTTACAATCCATTTTTGCACTAGATTTGGGAGATGAAGCGCCAACGTCAGGGCCGTACGGAGCGCGAAACCCTTTACCCGATGGACAATGCTGTAGGATATTCATTATTTTATTTTAATAAAATTTTTTATAGCAATGTGCCAGCGCTTTACACTTTGGCTCCGCACTGATGCGACCTTTCCAAGTAAAATTTGATTTAATTTTTTTTTAAATTTTTGTTTTTTTATAAAATAATATACCAACAAAGTACCCAATTTATTCATATATTTCGACGTATTAATTAAATTTATATATAAATTGTAGGAATTATGTAGAGGACCAAAATTTTATAACGTTGAAGTCAATTTTATTACCTAATTAAAATTTGATTAATTAATTTATATCCCGTATTCTCTCTAAAATAAGCCCCAGGGCTTTTTTTCGAACCCCCTCAAAGAAGGGGCTTATTTTGGAGAGGGGGCTTATTTTAGAGAGGGGGCTTATTTATTTCGAACCCCCCTAATGAGCTGTTAAAATTTTAAATAATTAATTTTTTGAAAAATGAAAAAAGTGAAAAAACAACAACAATTTTAAACAAAATTTCAAAGGCACATTCTGGAATTAAATCTTCTTTATAATTCCAGATTCATCACAAATACTTATATGTGACAAATTTAGGCTTTATCCTATATGTAGTAAGGATGGGCAACCTTAGGCGCTAATAAGAAGGCGAACCTTCTTGGGAACTTTTTTTGAGTCCTGGGACTCATTGTCAGTCTATAAATTTTCATAATTTATTACTTCTTTATCAGTTTGTATTACTTTATAAGTTTATAGAGTGTTTTCTTCTTGTTTTTTTTTTCAAAAGCTTCCATCTGAAAATTTTACAGTTATCTGCTCGTATAGAATAGAAAGCACAGGAATGGTTTTTGAACCATCGTATTACTATATGAATTGCGATTTTAGTTTTGCTAATACCAAATTTGGAATAAAAATCAAATAAAAATCCAAATTAAAAATGACTGAATCCGGGACTCAAAAAACCGCTTTCCATCTTCACCATCATAGTGTGTCCAATAAATATAAGTCACATTATTTTTGAATAAATTAATACTTTTATTGGACATGCCTTAAGGTTCTCTACTAATTATAGAGTTTATTTCACTACTTACTAAGATTTAGTTATGCTTCGAAAATTTTCATGGTTAGCCTTTCCAAGGAAGAGGGGGCTTATTTTAGAAAGTGGGCTTATTTTAAAGAGGGGGCTTATTTTAGAGAGAATACGGTATGTAATAATTTGCTTATTTATTATTTATACGACAAATTTATTTTTACCATTTAGTTTTAAAAATTATATTATTATTTTGAATTGGATTTATAAAATGATAATTTTCCAGCCTTGGCGCAACATCGACGGCCTGAACAACAAGTACACAGATAACATGTACGAGTTCGCGCCGAGGCCGAGCTGTAGCATGGGACCCAACTGTGGATCCAAGTCGGGAAAATATTACAAAAATCATTTCTTAAAATATATTTTACTATTTTGATCCAAAAAATTCATGGGTAGAGATTTAAAAAATTTTCAATAGAAAATTTACTTCAAAAACCAGGTACCTGTTCTGCGATCAGTCTCATGGTGAACCGCACTGTGCCGCTATGGTCAAGCCTGGAGGCAATTGTACCGGCTTCAATAATGGTTTGAAATAAAAAATTTTCAATAATATTTGAAATACATGTAAAATTTCTCAATTTATTTTTTTGCAATAAAATTTTTTAATAACATTTTATGTGCAACAATTTTTTGCACATAAAATATTGTAATCGCATAAAAAATTTCCACAATTGATAAATATAAACTTNTATCTAAAAAATAAAAATTTAGGCGAAGATGTGTGTCTGAATGGCGAATGCAGGAATGGAAAATGTGTACAGACTGAAAAGGTAAAAAATTTTAAATTTTTTCTTAAAATTTTTTATTTAAGGCGCAACCAACCCCGAAACCACCAACGCCCACACCCACAGCGCCCACTTCGAAAGTTAGTTATTTTTATATATCTATTTTAATTCCATAGTAAAAATTGTAAAATGTAGATCTTACTTTTTGGGTGGGGGTGTAGAAAAAATGAAAATTCGTGTTAAAAAAATCGGGCACTGGGTGAATCAAAATCCATTTTGCTCTTCAAAAATGAATTTTTCAAAAAACTAAAACTATTTAAATAAATTCTCAACTTTCTATCAAGTGGCTTAAATTTGCTGCTTTTACATTTTGGCAAAAAATATAACATCTATTATCTTATAAGACCTGCGAATGTATGAGCTACCATTGTTTTAAATATGTCTATAACTTACCTATACTTGTTAGACTTCCTGCTACAATGAGCACGAATGCTGTTCGGTTTGGGGTGGCAAGGGCGAGTGCCAACGCAACACGGGCTACATGAACTCGTGGTGCAAGGCCAGCTGTAGACAGGTATTATTATGCCATGGTAGAATAATCTATATTCCGGCTGAACAATATAATAAATTTTTTCATGATGTTGTAATTTTTTATTATATATAATTTTTTGATGATCAATTGTATTTTGTCCTTTGATGATTGAATAAAATGACAAAAATATGTAAATTAATTGTAAAAAATTGGTATTATTATTTTAGCGGAGGGTAGATAAATTTTTTAAAATAAGCTCATTATGCATAAAAATTTTAATTTTTTTTGATTTTATGTTTATTTTAATCACTATTTTTTAGTGCCAACCACATTATGATATTCGAGCAGGTAAAAAGATATGTTTTTAAAATTATTTTTACAATTTAATTTTTGCAGAATGCCAAGATCGCCACAAGAACTGCGGTGAATGGGCAGGAAAAGGGGAGTGCAACAAGAACCAGTTTTGGATGGTAAAAGAAAAATTAGTTTGAATATATTTGCCTAATTAAGCAAAATAATTATAAATTGAATTTTTTACAATTTCAAAAGTAAGAAGCAATTTCAGATAATTTTTCGCGTTTTGATATTTTAAATGATGGTTCCATTTATTTAATTTTGTATATTACTATGGGTAAATTTTTTAATTCATAAAAAGTTTAAATTATTAACGGCTCAACGGCGCAATTTTGTCACATTTTTAGACCGAAAACTGTCGTCAATCGTGCGGAAAATGTGGAGTTTCAAGGGTGCAAGTATGCGGTGGCGGAGCGGGCAGCAAAACCAACCAACGTACGAAAATTTAACCAACCTAGATTTATTGAAATTATTGGGCTCTAAGATCCTCAGAGGAATCTAAGATATAAGTATGGGTTTTAAATGATCCAAGACCCATACAGATCAGGCCCTTCAGAATTTTTAGACCTTGTTAGACCAAAAGTATGAAAGACAAATTGTTGCAATATTTTATATTCTATATTTAGTCACAATTAATTCAAATTTAAAATGTTTGTACATAAAATTTAAAATTTTATTATTGAATTTTTATATTACTGTTCTGAATGAAAGTTCACATTTAAATGCATTTTTCAAAAAAAATTTAAATGCATTTTTCAAAAAAAAATTTATTTCGAAATTAAACCATTGCTCAATGAGAGAAAAAAACTAAATTTCACAGACCGTGTCACGAATCCGCCTCCGAAACAAGCCAAGTGCACATCGCCAATGTGCTTCAATGAAAATCTGTGTTGTCAGGTAGAAAAAAATTGCTTGAAAATAGATAAAAATTTATATTTTTATAAATAATTTTTCAGTTATGGGGTCTGATGGGTGAGTGTCGCAAGAACGCGGCATGGATGACCTGCAACTGTCGCGTGAGTTGCGGCGCGTGCATTCCACAGGACTACTCATTTGGGGGTTAGTTTTTCATTTGAAAATCGTTTGTTTTTAAAAACTAAATAATTCGAAAAAAACGATAAAGTAACTTGTGAAGGAATGGTAGAAACATCTTTCGATAGAATTTTGGGAGGGAATTAATTCTTGTAAATTTTTCAAAAATTGGACATTAGTTTTCAAAAAATAAATACCTATTCTTTAATGTTTCAAAAAAATGAATCTGGATAAAATATATTTTTTGATTAGATGAGACAAGGCTTATTAGATGAAATATGTGGCAATGAGCTGATTTTTGGGCTCTTTATGATGAGAAAAAATACATTTAAAAGACTTTTATATTTTCACATTTTATTTGGAAAAATCGCTATAATAATTTTAAAAAAAAATTCTTTTCTTGTTAGCCTGCCAGGACTACCATCCCCAGTGTGGCCAGTGGGCCGACCGAGGGGAATGTGACAAAAATGGATGGATGCTGGAGAACTGCAGGGCCAGCTGTGACACTTGCATTAGCTTCTGGGAACTCAGACAGGTTGGCAAAAATAAAAAATAAAAATATATTTTTAAAGGAAATAAATAACAATAACTTCGATGATACTGATTTTAATAATAAAAAATAAACAAAATAATTCAGCAGATGATAGACAAATATTAAATATTAAGCGGCATAAATTAATAAATATTATGAATCTTTAAATAGTCCCGAAATGTTGAATTGCTTATTTTAAAAAATAATAAAAATAATAAATCAATAAAAATTCAATAAAACAATTAATAGCATCCAAATTCATAAAAGATAAAAAATAAATAATTTAAGCCAAAAATATGTATATTATAAAAACATAATTTATTTTCATAAAATCTTCAGTCCATTTGTCACTTATTCGCTTACTATATTCTCTATAATAGAAGGACCTCTGTAATTGAAGGGGCCCGTGAGGGATTAAAAAATAGAAGGCGCCCCTGTTAAAAAGAGAGAATACGGTAGTTGAACTTTTTTGTATTAAAGGGAATACGATAATTTTGTATTAAAGGGAATACGATAATTGAAATTTTTAATTCACAGCTATGCCGTGGAAAAACTAGCGGACGACGAAAGCGATCCTATGCACCTGCGATTGAGTTCATAGACGATGGTATGCAATCCAGCTCATTATTGCGCATGGCCCGGGAAGCTAATGGTGAAAATATAAATTAAGATAAATAAAATTTAAATAAATCTTTTTAAAGAATCCACCACGGCCTTCCCACTCAATGATATCCACATTGTAGGCGGTGGAAGTGGCGGCAAAATCAGACAATTATTCGGAGGTATTAAAATCAAAAAATTAAAAAATATATTAGTTATTTTAGTGGAAATTCACGGCCCAGCAAAAGGTCATTTTTTAGCTTTATTAAGAAACTTTTCGAAAAAATTGAATTTTTTGTGGGATGTTAATAGAATTAAATTTTTCTACATAGATAGCCTTTTTAAAAATTTAAAATTACAAAAAAACTTTTTATCCCTTATAGATTTTTTTGATTATTCTTTCTTTATTTGGTGTTTTAAATTTAAAAAATGAATTTTTTCTAGAACAGATCGGACATTAAATTTTTTTGAAAATTTTCAGGCCCCGTCGGACCACCCAAGAAGTCCTATGAGACTGTGCATCGTCTGATGGCGAAACGAGAGTTGCCCAAGAGTACAGGGATGCCGTCCTTATAGACATTGTGATACAATCCATACAGATATACAGGCCATGACGGTATATTTTGTAACCATACATAGATGAATACAATTTTGGACACCATTGCCATTTATTTTTTTTAATAAGCGCTTATGAGGCGAATAAAATATCCGTTTGGTGAGTATTGAAAAATCCTAAATCGGACTAAAAATAGATTAAACAATCTATTAAATTGAAGATAAAAAAATGATTTCCAGATAAAAACATCCTAAATAAATTTATAAAAAAAACAATAAAAAATTCTTAAAATGAACCTGGCCTGGGCCATTAAAAAGGGCCATTAAGTTCTTTAAATCCTTTAAAAAATTTATACCTTATATAAAAATAAAATTGTGTAGAACTTTTGCTCTAGCTTATTATCTTTAGGATTTTAGTTATATAAGTTCGAAATTTTTAGAAAATATGAAAAAAAGTCTTCCGAAAAATTGCAATTTTTTTTAATCGAATATCGACTTTGCACAACTTTAGTTTTTGAACTGATTGTCTTACAATGATAAAAAGATTTTCCAAAGAGCCTGGTCTTAAATCGGAAATTCGGTTGTATGAACTTCATCTCTTTAATATTCGTCACGATAATCCTGTTATGTCCGTAATAATGGGGGTAGCCCGTGGGAATCGAACTTGAGTATCCTTTTTGTTGAATCCAGACATCTACCACTTGGCCTCGTGGTAGATGTCTGGATTCAACAAAAAGGATACTCAAGTTCGATTCCCACGGGCTACCCCCATTATTACGGACACAACAGATCCGCCCGCCCACCCAGACAGCTCAATCAGAGGAGAGCGACCCGTGGTGGAGGGGGAGGGGAAAGGTCACCCAGCGTACGCGGGGCAATAAGATTCCCCATTATTCACGAGTACGCTAGCCCGCTCCCACCATGCATGAGCATACCCGGTGAGTGTGTGTCATCGGCCTCTGCAAGTCCTAGTGAAGACTTAACGCAAGCCCTAACAAACCCAAACCCATAGATGGGAGTACGGGGATGTCACACATGTGAAATCGAGGCAAGGGGAAAGACCTAGCCAAGTGAACAAATGAGTCCAGACGGCCAAGGATTCGGCCTAAAACCTTGAGTAACCTTTTTGTTGAATCCAGACATCTACCACGAGGCCAAGTGGTAGATGTCTGGATTCAACAAATCCACATAAATTAATGGGGGTTGCGGAATGTTGCTTGTGTTTCTCCGGTTTTTGCTCAATTTTCTTGATTTTCGTCTCATGCACTTTTTTCTGTGCCGAATTGGTTAATTCAATGGGTCCCGAACCAGACTGTCCAAGATATTTTATGTTTGACAAATGTTGGCTCTAAGGGATATTATTTGCCTAAGATTTTTTTTTTATTTTCGAAATTAAATAGCTTTTCTTGATTTTTTTTGAAAATTTTCAAAATACAAAATATGAAAATTTTTATCCATACCGAAATCAGAAATTGTAAAAAAAATTATTTACAAATATTTTTCAAAAAATAAAACAATTCTGATCAGTTTGTTTATGCTGTGCTTCCGCTTCAATCCTCTATTGCTTCCATTCTATTCGGCAGCATCTTCGAAATACTCAAGGATGTGTGTAATTTTGCCCGAAAATGTCGGGCTACGGCGACACAGTAAAATTGGCCCGAAAGGAAATTGCCAAAATGAGGATGAAAATGCCAAATTTTTGAACGGAAAAAATTGAAAAATCCAGAGGACTAATTATTTTTAGACATTATATTATGATTTTTATAATTTTATGAATTATTATAAATATTTTGCCTCATAGCTCAATAGTTGATTTAGATTTCGGTTTATTTTTGTAGAAAATAAAAGTTATTCTCGATAAATTAAATTTTGAAAAAAATTGTTTTATACTACTGATTGGACATTCGTTTTTTTTGCTATGAAAAAATGTTTATCTATGTTCAAATATTTGGAAACACTACAATTAAATAATTTATAAAATAAAAAAACAATCAGATATAATAAAGCGGGAGTTTAGATGAAAAGATTCTATCTACGAAAACTAAAGGACAAATAGTAATCTATAATAAAGATATAAGTTATAATAATAGGTACATAACCAACTATAGAGGAGATAGGATGTGAAAAACCGCTAAATGGTTAAAGATGACAAAACTTTTCAAAGCTTAATGAGCCAAAAATTTTAAAAACAATTAAAAAATATATTTATTTAAAAATATTTTCGTTTTAGTTTTGAAATATCCTGAAAAATTTTAATTTCAAACATTTCAATGAAATTTGAAAAAGTCTTACATTGAGCATAAAAGCTGCATTTGTTTTCCTTTCATAGTTATGGCCTAGAAAAATTTAAAAATTTTTCAATTAGAATGATAAAACGATTTTTTACACCCTAGCAGCTTCTTGAAAATTTTACATTTTGGTAAAATTTTGATAAAAAGTCAAAAAATTATAAAGAAGCCCAAAGAAAAAATATATAAAACGCCAAAAAAAATTCGATTGTATCTTCTCCACCGTTTTCTTCACGATATACCACATTATTTAGGGCTTGCAGAATGTTGCTTGTGTTTCACCTCCTTGTTTTCTGCCAGTTTTTGCTCAATTTTCTTGATTTTCTTTTCTCGTATTTTTGTCAATGCGGAATTGGTTAGGTCCATGGGTCCCGTAACCAGGCTGCCTATAGCAGGCGTCAGCCACACTGGGGAAGCCAGGAAACGGCCGTTCATGACCTGAGCTAAATTTTTAAAAATTATTATTATTAACTAAATAAAATTGCATTGAAAATTCCAATTTTTTTAAATACAGGGTGACCAGAAAAAAATTGCCCGCAGTAAATTGCAAATAACTTTTTTATTAATCGATCAAATTAAAAGCAAATACTGTCAAAAGATGCGCAACAAAATTGGGTACTTATAAAAAAATTAGATTTAAAAATGGCCGCCCTTGTAATAGAAATTGAGACAAAATCGCGCTTGTCCCATTCTCTAAGAAGGGCTTGCATAATGGACTCCAAATTTTTATGAAGAGTAGCACAGGCCCTGGGCTCGAAAATGGCCTAGATGGAATATCTATCTGGTTCAGAACAGGAGAATAGGGAGGCCATTCTTAGGATGATATGAACCCGGGCAGATGGGTCCGACACCAGGTCTGGACTTCGCGAGCTTTATTGGCTGGCGCAGAGTCCTGTTGGAAAATCCCTTCTTTGGGCCAAAAAGTAGTCCATAGAAGGAGGTTTCAAAATACATCGTAGATTTTCCCCTATATGATAAACTTTATTGTTTTTTACCCCTAGGCAACCAAAAATCAGCGTTTTTTGCCCATGGAGAATTTCCGTCCCAACTCTTAACTTATGAGGCGTTTTGGAAATCACTGATAATACGGTCAGAAAGAGGAGGATATTTTGCCCATATTCTATCGTTTTGACGATTATGATAGAGTTCGAATGTAAGAAATTTTTTGCCCGGGAGAATGATGGGGGGTACTTGCGGCGCAACGGCGAAAATTTTTCCGCGCGATTTTGTCTCAATTTCTATTACAAGGGCGGCCATTTTTAAATCTAATTTTTTTATAAGTACCCAATTTTGTTGCGCATCTTTTGACAGTATTTGCTTTTAATTTGATCGATTAATAAAAAAGTTATTTGCAATTTACTGCGGGCAATTTTTTTCTGGTCACCCTGTATATTATACATTCTTACTAATATAAAAAAATGCCTCTTGGTCTGTGATTTTTTTTAATTTTGAAAATAACGTAAAATATATTGCATAACTATATCAGGGTAATAATAATTATATATTTTTTCTTTTTGATTTTTTGCATAACCCTTCATAGCCTTCTGGATCATAATAATCGAAATCCAAAATTTGTTGGCTAGACAATCAATAATTTAATTATATACCTATTTTTTATTTTTACACCACCTTCACTAACACGGGGATCATCATCGCCGAAATCCCAGAGCTCCTCTTTGGCTATTGACCATATGGTCTTTGTGATATCTTTTGGCGATTTAGCAATTTTGTTCTTAGTTTTTTCCAAATCAATTTCCAATTCTGCAATTTTTAAATATATATTCATTTCCTTTATTGATTTTATTGCTTATTAGATATTATTTACAGTTGATCTTATTTTGATTTTTTAATATTACTAAATTAACCTTGAAAAATAAGTGGCAAAAATTTGGAAAAATATTGTCGTTATCTAATAAATTAATTGTAGAAAATAAATACGGTAATATAATCCAAAAAATACCTTTTTGTTTAAAAAAGTAATATTAATGTAATTTATGTAGATATTATTAATTTTATAATACACACTGAATTGCTCATAATCCAGCTGTTTTTGGGCCATTATCCACAAGATTATAATTTTCTGCTTAGCCTGGTTGATCTTGTTCATTTTTGATTCGTCAAGAAATTTATAAACACTAAACATGAAAATTTTTACTTCAATAGATCCAAAAGATTTTTTGGCTCGAGAAAGTCCAAATTTTATTTTTTTATTTTAAAAAATAAAAAAATAGAAATGTATAAGGAGAAAAAATATTTTGGGGATTTTAAAATCATGCTTAAAAATATTTATGTAATAATATCTTATATAATTGAATTTTAATGTATTAAAAAATCATGAGTAAACCTAAAATTAAAATCGAAAAAAATGTTTGATAATGAAATTTCTATTATTAAATAATAAATTTTCCCCCGATTTTTAATGAATATTTGTATTTTATGAATATTTGTATTTGTATTTTATTCATAAAAATAATTAATTGAATTTACCTTTTCATCTCATTTTTGTATAAATTGTCCGGCAACACTTTATTTTTTTGACCATTTTCGTCATTTTTCTTATTTTTTAATTCTTTTTCCACCAATCCATAAACTTTCTTGAATTCCTTTTCCGGTTTATATACCTCCAGGGATCTGACCAATTCCGTCATTTTTTGGGCCATTTTTTCTGCAAATTCCACGATTTCAACAAAAATGGATTTCACCTCCGAAATGGGCACTTTTTCACTAGAATTTTCCAATCTTTTCGCCAAATTTTCCATTTTTTGCGCCAGTTCAATTTCTTCTGAAATTTCAGCATTTTCATGAAAATTTTGCTGACGCTTTTGAATTTCCGCCAAAATATTTTTATGCATCGATTCCAACACTTTCCCCATCACATAACGGTCTTCGAAGCTAATATTTTGATCATTGCATTTACCAAAGTGAAAAATGATAAATAAATTGAATAATAAACATAAAATATGTTGCAATTTGAAATAGAGCATCTTCATCTCTAATCTATAAAAATTCTATGTTTTAAACAAATTATCCCTGAAGCTATTAATTATAAACAAAATTTTAAATAGGATTAAAGTTCCATTCCGTTATTTCTTTTAAAAATTGGGGAATAATTCATAGTTTTATGAAATTAAAAATACAATATTGAATTATTAATGTTTGGAGGTGTTTTCATGGTAGTTTTTTTATTAATTTTTACAATAAATTCTTTTCAAAAAAATTTAAATCTTTCTATTATTAACCTTAATATATAATTATTACCTATTCATATGATATCGAAAACGTTCTTATGTGCAAAAAATTATTCTTGAAAATTTTCTGGTTTTTTCATAGTTTTATCAGATATACAATTGAAATGCAAATTTTTTATGGGTTGTTTTCCGAAAATAAATTTTTCATATTTTTTACATTTGGTATAAGGCTGAATTGGAAAGAATAGTCTATGAATATATTTAAAATTTATATTATTGAAGTAAGAAAATAAATAATAGCAAAACTTTAGATCATTAGCTGCTTTAAATACTCAAATAATTAATAGGTAAGAAACATAAATGGCTATATGTGGCATATATTGCATGGAGATCTACATCAAATTCGTGATTTCATTTTATGACTAAATATAATTTATAATTAATATTTTTAATATAATTCTATTATTAGCTTGGTCTTGATCTTTCTACATCATTTCCATTTTTATTTTTGTTCCATTGAATGCAAAAATTTCCAATTTAGAAGTTGTTTTTTATTTTAATAAATAATAATGGTGATAAATTTCAGTAAAATATTGTTAGCTCCTTAATTCGATGCAGAAAAGAGTTAAAAAATATATACAGTATTTCCTATATTAAGTCCCATCCCCTGCAATTAGTTCCCTTGCATTAGGACCCTAATAAGAGGTCCTATCAGTAAATTAAAAAAAAAAATTTCAGAATTCAATGCAATCGCAGCTATCTTTCTCTTTTATCTTATACTAGATCATTTTCCTTGGCAATTTCAATCAAACTTTTTTTCCTGAAGAAAAATAATCAACGAGATTCAAATCTATTTTTTGCCTACACCAATTTATGACTCGATGTAAAAGTTCGCTTAATTGTTGAAACTTTTTTTTTCATCCTCGGATGACAAGATTCAAATCCATCTTTTAAATTTCTTATTAACTATCATTATTAGTCGAAAATTGTGATGGATAACAGACAAACATCGGTTACTTACCTATTATGCAAAAATTGGCTCCATTCGGATTACGGCGGATGACAGGTCAGTAGCAGGAGCATTGATTATTATGCAAATTTTCTTTTTTTTAAAATAGAAATTTTAATTTCGCATCATATATCAAAATCCCTCCTATTCTTTTTTGTACTTGCTAGCTTATAATTCCCATTTTTTCGAACTTCAAAAAGTCGCATAAGTTATCGTACATATTTATTTGCTCTTTTGTTTTGGTCAGTAAATAATAATAATAATAATATTTGGAATGGTGCTGAATGGTCCATATAAGTCAGGGCTTTTTTTTTAATTTGGAAAAACTAATCCGGAATTCGGAAACCGGAAAACATTTTTTAATTTCGGAAAACGGATACCGGAATTTGGAAGCGAAAAAATCCAGGAATTTCCGGAATTCGGAAGTCGTAATCCTGAATTCCGTCCGTCCAGCCCTGAGCTTCAACAGGTTGCTTGAAAGTGTACATTTTTTCTCAAGCTAAGTGGTGTTCATCGGTTTGAAAAAATTTGTTCTTCTTCTCCTCAATTTCTGCAATTTTTCGCTCAACCTTCCTGATTTTGAACTCTTTTATTTTCCGCACAAAATTCCTTTTGCAGTCAATCGGTGCCGCAAAAATAATGCCAGCCACAAGTGATATCCAAAAATAGCGTTGGCATAGCATAAAAATGTAAAAAGTTATCATGTTGACGCATGTCGTAGTCACATCAACATCAAATTGGTCCCTAATTCGATGCAACTCGGTGTCCAATTCTTTAAAATATATGCAGAGAAAATAATAATAAATATAGTATATTAAAAATATGTAGGTATTTAAACATGATTAATTATGGAATTATGGAAGTAGATATTATAATTTTGTGGCGATATTTATTCTTCCTTGTTTAGGTCTTCTGAAATAAATAATCTTGCTGGTTTAAAATAAAAAAGAATATAGGTATGCAAATATTCAATTTTTGGCCTTTTTCTATTCGAAGTTCCCTTAAACTTTAGAATTTCATCAATGATGAATATTTTTAAATTCCAATTTTTTCATGCATTTGATGAATTAAAAGGCCAAAAAAATTGAGAGAAAAAAATTTAATATAACAAAATTTTCTTTGCTTTTTTTACTAATTTTTAAAAAGTTTCAGGGATTAATAATTACATTTTTTGTACTTTTCATCGAAATTACATAGCAAAAAAACCATGAACTTATTCGTTTCATCGTGTTATTCGATTGAAAAATATTTTTACATTTTAATTAATATTTTTCAGAGTTTTTTATTTGATATTTTTAGCAAAATAATTTATAAAAGCAAATTAATTTTTCATATTCTATTTTTTCTCAATTTATTATCGTGAATTAAAATTTTTAGAAAGTATACCTGCTTTTTTATTATTATAAATCTCAAAAAATTGATCAAAAAATTGATAATATGTTTTTTGTTTTTCAGGCATTGCCAATATTTGTAGAATGAACAGTTTTGTCAGCTTGGACCGAATGCTTTCCAACCGTTTTAGATTAACGTAAGAATAAATGCTGAAAATAATTTTTTTATTAGAAATTATTTCTTAATAAAATTACCATTTAATTTCGGCATTTTTGCCGAGATCTATGGTGCACTTTCGTGGCGATTTCATCTCCTCTTTCAGCGCTTCTTCGAATCGCCATTCTGGATTATAAGCATCTAACCTTTTGAGTTTTTCTTCCATTTTTCTGATCATTTTGTCCAAAAATGATTCAATTGTTTCGAATAAGTTTTCAACGTCATTTTTGGTCATAATTTCCTCGGAATTATTTTTCATTTTTTTCAACAAATTTTGCACTTTTTGATGAACGTTTAGTGTTTCTTCAGCGAATTCCGAATTATCACAACAATTTGTCTGTCTCCATTGGATTCCGTCAGTTATTTTCTTAACCATGGAATTATATATAAAAAATTGGATAAAAAATAGAGACTAGTTTTGAATATATCCATGTAATGATTCGGCAAACACTTATTGATTATAAAATTAATATACTTAAAATTTGGACGAAAAATTGATACTTCTCTAGTTTACCCTCTTGAAAAAATAAAATAATTTTTTCCCTTACTAAATCAACAATTTAAAAATGATCCGGGGTTTTCACTACTCGGAATTCAACTCTGATATCAGATTTTTCATAAGATTTCATCAAATCTATGATTATAACTTTTTAAAATTTGTTTCAGTTTGGTATATACAGGGTGCGGCAAAAGTCCTGCACCACATTAAATTTATAATAACTTTTTATTAATTGATTAAATTACAAGTAAATAACTTCAAAAGATGCGCAACTAAATAGAGTATAAAAATATAGATTAGATTTTAAAAAGCACGCCCTAGGAACAGAAATAGAGTCGAAATCGCAAGAAAAAAAATTCGTCCATGGCCCGCAGCTTTTTTTCAGCTATTTTGGCCAAATCTCTAGGAAGGTGTAAGCTGAGGGAATCTAATTTTTTGTGAGGAGTAGCACAGGCCTGGCCTCCAAAATAGCCCAGATGGAATAATCCATCGGGTTCAGATCAGGAGAATAGGGAGGCCATTCTTGGGATGATATGAACCCGGGTAGATGGGTCCGGCACCAGGTCTGAATTTTGTGAGCTTTATTGGCTAGAAAGTCCTGTTGGAAAATTCTCTCTTTCTGTCAAAAAGTAATCCATAGAACGTGGTTTCATAATGCGCCGGAGATTTTTCCCTATATGAGAAATTTTGTTGATTTGGACCCCTAGGCACCCAAAAATCAGCGTTTTTCTGCCCATTGTGAAAATCCGGCCCAAACCATAATTTATAGGGCCTTTTTGAAATGACTGGCGATACGATTAGAAAATACAGGTTATTCTGCCCATGTTCCATCATTTTAATGATAATGATATGCCTCAATTGTGAAAAATATTTCGTCTGGGAGAAAGATGGGGGGTACCTGTGTGCCGCTGGGGGAGCAATCGATATCTTTGGGGCTGAATTTCTTTATTTGATTTGCAAGCGAAGCTGAATTTTTTAGGGTTTATAGGGCCTGATATAAAGTTCATTTTTGCCCATAAGTTAGATTAATTTCCTTTTAATCCCGGTCTCGCATCCGACTATTCTCATGGAAACCCGAGGTTTGCGGTCCATTTGCTTCCTGAGCCTGTACCGGTTCCGTTTGTTGTTCCCGGACATAGATCTTTTTCTCATTTTGAACTTCTCTAATGTGCCATACTTCCTATGCATAAAATTATATTTTTTCCTTTGAAAATATTTTACTGGAATTTTTTGATAATTTGGTAGACAATCATCCTAGAGAAGCCAAGTAGGGGTGATATTTTGGAGGCTCTTGTTTTCTACTTGTAAAATGTTTTTCCAAAATTCATCAACTAGACTTTATAGACAATTAAATGAGCTACAAAATAAAAAAAAGCGATGAACAATTCCTTTCCTCTAAAAAAATTAGGAGCAAAGAAATGAGTGGTGCAGGACTTTTGCCGCACCCTGTATAGGAACAAAATTTGATCTTATACAAAAAACTGATAAAATTGATTAGATGGATTCAGCATATGCGAAAACCCACCGGATCACTTTTAAAATTGATAAAAAATGGTGAGAATTCATTTTAAGTGAAGTTCCGAAAAATGCTTTCAATATATTAATTAATTTCTGACCTCGTTCATGACTTTCAGAATGTGTTTCAACGTCCTATATGCATCATCGCTTATTGGTATCGCAATAGTGAAACAAGGAATAATTGATAAAGTCAAAATAAGTTTTATTATCAACATTTTTATCTGCATTGTTAAATAATAATAAATCAATTTTATTATTTGCATAATTTATATTTTTAAAAAATTGTTTATGTGAAGTGAGAAAGGGATCATATAAATTGAAAAATTTTATTAAATTGATTGTTAATTTTAAAAGATTACATAAAGAATAAAAAGAATAAAATATATTATAACGTGGCCATAAAAATGTTCCAATGTTTTTGAATCAATATTGAAGCGAAATTTTCCCATATTAATTTCGGTTCCGTTCTCTATTTTTCGCATGTTATTTTCTTTCCCTAAAGAATAAAATTTGAAAAAAATGATACATTCTTTACATAGGCAAAGAGTATATAATAATTCTCAGAATAATAATTCCAAAATTTTTTGATCATTATTTCTATTGGAGTTTTTTGACACTCTGCACAATTGTAGTAATTATGAATTTTTTCATTTTTATAATTTTATTAATAATTTAAAATTGTTTTAATAATTTAAAATTTTATAAACATAGCTTTATAGTTCTCTGAAAATTTTGGAAATATTTTTTGGGCAAAAGGATTTCTTGAAAACAATTTATGAAAAGTGCAAATATTTTGAGGATTTAATTTTTTATATATTTTTTAGCATTTTTATCATGCGATCGATTATGGAATGTAAATTGATTCTTAAATTTTTTTTAATTTTTTGTTTTTCAAAAGCAAGAATACAATCCAAAGTACAAAAATTAATGAGGAAATGAAAATTGTTTGAATAAAAAAAACTCATTTTTAGGTAATTACTAATTAATCTTTGCTTCTTATTTAAATTACATTAAGTAAATAAAAATATAGTAAATATGTAAAAAAAATTTTAGAGTTTATTAAAAATGAATTTATTTGTTAGTGTAAAATGAACAAAAAGTCAATTTTTGAAAATGGACAAATCTCTCCAAAACCAAAATAAATTACCAATCCCGAATATAAAAAAATCGAAAAAACTTGAATTAAAAATAATGATATGCGCATGATCCTGATGATAACAGCCCTTTTATTTAAGTAAATATGCTTTATTTTTTATTTTAATAGTTATTTCATTTTTTTAATTTAATTGTAATTTATTTCTTTTTAAAATTTTAATAAGATTTTTGATGTTTTTGTCCAGATGTAATTTTCTACTTGAAGAAGCTCCGATGATTTATATACCCTATCTACAATAAATATATTTTTCATTATTATATTTGTCATTAAATTTCAATGATTAATTCTCAAAAATGTTTTTTATTTTAATTAGTAATAAAATTTTAAATGGTCTTAAAAAATATTTCAAAAAAAGACATAATTCGGTCACAAATTGATCATAAATTTTATCCAAATGATATTAAAATAGCATATCATAAAAGATTTAGATGAAATATATAATTATGGACATTATTTTATGGATATGCACAATACTTATGTATGCACATGATAAATAGGTTCATACATATTGTGCTAAATATAGAATAGATGCCTACTCCATTTATGATTTATGCTAATACGTAATAATTAGGGCGCGAACTTTTAGGGAATTCCCCTAAGCAAAAATAGGGACCTATTAGGGAGCAAAAAAGGGCCCAAATAGGGAGAAAATAGGGAGCTATCTAGCGAAAATAGGCAAAAATAGGGAAATTTTTTCCCCAAAATATGACCTAAAAATTCAAAAATTTTGTTTAAAAAGAATATTAAGCCTTTTTAGAACCAATTTACCATATCTTGAGATGTTTTCATTAGAAAAATTGAAGATTCACAAAAAATATTTAAAAAAAAATTCGAAATTTTTTCAAAAAAAATTGCGAAAAAAATTTGAATAAAAAACTAAAAATTATCCCAAAATTTTGGGAAAAACTAAAAATTTTCCAAAAATTTTTCGGAAAAAACTAAAAATTTTTTCCAAAAAATCTAAAATTTTCGGTTTTTATTGCATTTTTGTGAAGAATTTCTTAAAAAATGGGCAAAATAGGGAGAAAATAGGGAAAAAATGGCGAAATAGAGAAAAATTTAGCCGCGCTTATAGAAATAGGGAAATAGGGAAAAAAAAGTTCATCAAAATACGTTTAAATATGTATAAAAACGCGTTTCTGAGCGTTTCCCTATGATTCCCTGTTTTTTAAAAAATAGGGAATTCCCTAAAAGTTCGCGCCCTAGTAATAATTTTTCGCAAAATATTGCAAAATGTGCAAATATACCATCAATATTGGCTATTTACTCAATAAAATATTAATTATTGACATGATTTATAGTTAGCCATAGGTACATAAATTTGCGTACCCATATTATCCATTGAATTTATGCTAAATATGGCAAAAATTTCATGGCATGCTAGGATGTATATATAGTAGCAATAAGAATTAAATTTTTAATTTTCTTTTTTAAATAAACATATTTATTAAAATATATCAATATAAATATTATTTTTTTTAAAATTTTATCTGAATATCCTAATCCTTTTTGTTTTGTATCTTGAATTAATTTAACTGTTGAGATAACCAAGAATTTTTTTTTATTTCCTAGATGAATATATTCAATAGCAAAGCCATTATTCTATTATTCATTATATTTATCACTTTTGATTTTGGCAAGTCCAATGATGATAAAATTGGTGTAACAGAGCGAAGTGTGATGAAAAAAGTATTGGATTCGATGCATAAAAATATTTTGGACGAAATTAAGAAGCGCCAAGAAAATTGCCAGGAAAGCCTTGAATTTTCGGAACAATTTGAATTGGCTCAAGAAATGAAAAATTTGGCGGAAAAATTGGGAAATTATTCTGAAATTGTGGCAAAATCGGAGGTGGAATCAATTTTCGAAAAAATTCGCGAATTTTCGGAAAAAATGGTCCAAAAAACGACGGAATTTGTCAGATCTTTGGAAGTTTATAAACGAGAAGAGGAATTTGAAAAGGTTTATGAATTGGTGAAAAATGGATTCAAAAATCATAAAAATGAAAATAGAAACGAAAAAGATCCAGAAAATGGAATGTTAACGGACAATTTGCATAGCTATGAGATGGAAAGGTAGACTTGGTTGAAAAAATTAAAATATTTTATTTTTATCAAAATAGGCCAAATAATACAATAAAGTGAAAAATTCAATAAAGAAGATACAAAATTATAATAACGCTAAAAATAAATTCTCAGCCAGAAATTTCAAAAAGAAAACAAAAATATTTTTGTATTTTTGTTGATCTTTTTTATTATTAACTTCAATTTTGGCAATCAGAGATGGATAGTTACATTTTTTAAAATGATTTAATTTATAAATTAATGTTAAAAATATATAGGCTTCATAATAAATATATTTTTGTTTTGTTATTATTATATTATTTTGGCTTTTTAGTATTTATACGTTTATTGACCAATCCGAGCTGAAAAGAATCCATCAATCATTGCAGAAAATTATAATTTTATGGACAATGGCCCAAAAGCAATTGGACTATGACTAATTCAGTATGTGTTATAAAAATTTAGAAATGATTGGTTGAAAAATATATATGAAGAATAAAATTAAAATCATACAAATTTTCAGAAAATAATAAAAGAAGTTATAACTTTCTCTTAAGAAGTCTTTTAATTAATATTTTTTAAAAAATAAATAAAAAATATAATTTTTTTTAATAGAATTGAACATGGAACTCGAAAAAACTAAGAAGAAAATTGATAAATCGCCAAAATTCGGCAAAGCCACCAAGAATTTATGGTCATTTGCTAAAGAGGAATTCTGGGATATCGACGATGTTGATTCCGATGGAGAGGAAGGTTTGTATAGATAAATATTTTCATAAAACTAATTAAATAATTTTTCCAAAAATTGGCGATTAAATTTCACACATCAAATTTCAATTAGTAAATAAAAAATAAAATAATAAAAATTTCAGTTAACGTCTTTAATGCCCGTTTCGTGGCTTCCCCGTTTTTCTTGGGCACTATGCTGGGCGGTTTTGTGGTCACGGGACCGAAGGACGTAACAAGATGTGTAAGCAAAAAATTACAAGAAAATAAAGTCAAGAAAATTGAGCGCAAAATAGCAGGAATCAGGGACAAAAAGAAGCAAATTTTGCCATCCTCCGATGTTTCACCCTGAGAAGAATTTGACCTGCACATTCAAATTTCTTTTTTTTTCAAATTTTTTTTGGCATTCTTTTTGGCGTTTTGACTATTTTTCATTTTATGGATGATCACTATTTGTTCCACCTCCCAAATTCATGGATATGGGCATCTTTCACTAGATTCTTTTAGAAATTCCACATTTTTTGCATTTTTTGGCGTATTGACCATTTTTCTTTTTAATTATTGATTACTTCCTTTTAATTTCCCATAATAGATATATGATATCATTTTTTTTCAAAACTTTTCTCCCTGAGCATAAACATTTTACCTTTGACTATCATTTTTTTTCATATTATCCCACCGAAAATCGAGCATTTTGCTTCTTTTATTCCCATTCTGATTACATTCTAACAAACATTTATTGTTTTAGCTTTGGGAGGCCTAAGGATTGTAGGAGGAAGCCGATGACTCATCAGCTCCAAAATAAGAGGAAATTTTTTTTTGAATATTTCGAAGTAAAAATTTGAAAATTTATTTCAGCCAAAAATATAACATCCGAAGAAAAATTAGAATATTTTTTTGTTCGAAAAATCTCAAAAATTAAGTCCAACTTTGGAATTTGAGTCCAAAATTTCCAAAAAAAAATAAATGTGGGATTTTGGTTCAGTACAAATCACATGATAAATCATTTTCTAATGGTAATATCTGAAGTCCGAAGCAGGGCTGGGCGAAACTCGAGGGTTACTCGAAACACGAAACTCGAACGAAACTCTGATGCTACTCGAAACACGAAACTCGAAATTCGAAACGAAAAAAGCTCGAAATTTCGCGAAACTCGAAACACGAAACTCGAAACTAAAATTTTTTTAAATTTTTGAAAAATTTTCAAAAATTTTTTTTGACGTATTACAAATAACTAGAGATCGGCCTGGGTCTGGGCCCGGCCTGGGTTTTTTTCTGGGTTTTTTTTCTGAGTCTGGGCTTGTCTGGGTTTTTCTGGGTCTGGGTTTTTTCTGGGTTTTTTGCCCAGAAAAAACCAGACCCAGGTTTTTCTAAACCCAAAAAACCCAGACCCAGGCGTTCAGACCTGGGTTTTTCTGGGTTCTGGGTCTGGGTTTTTCAAAATTGCCGATTTTAAAGATTTTTTCTGAAAAAAATATACAAAATTTCTTGGTAAAATTGAATTTTTTTACTCCAACTTTGTAATATATTAATTCATTTATTTTACCTTGACATTTTACACTATTTTTTCCATTTTTATGAATTGAATTTTCAAAATCACACATTATGAAAAAACCCAGAACCCAGACTGGGCCCAGGCCCATTTTGACCTGGGTTTTTCTGGGTCTGGGTTTTTCTGGGTTTTTTGCCCAGAAAAAACCAGACCCAGATGTTTTTGAAACCCGGACCCAGAACCCAGAACCCAGACCTAGGTTTTAAAATTTTGCCGATCTCTACAAATAACCTGTACATGATCCTGTAAAAAAGAGCAAGATAAAGCTATGTACAGGATAAATCCTATAATATACCAGGTCATTCGATAAAAAACCGCGGGTTTTTATCGAACGACCTGGTAATAGGATCTTGTCCTGTAATTTTTAAAATCCTGTGCCCTGTACCAGTTGCGTAGCCAGAAAAAATTTTCAGGGGGAATGAGGGGAAGAGGTTCCCGGCGGCCCGATAGGGTCGCCAGCGAAATTTGTTTTGAATTTTTTATCACATTTTCTTGAGGAAATTGACCAACTTTTTGCCTTTGATAAAAAAAATTTTCGAAAAATTTTTCTAAAATTTTTTAACACCATTTTTTGAATTTTTTCGAACACCGAATAATGCAAAATTTAAAAAATTACACCTGCGATTTTTTGAAAATTTCAGGCTTGTGGAAATTCTTCAAGCCATTTATGCAGAGATTTTCGAGACCGGAAATTCTTTGAATTAAGAGATGTTTTGTCATTGGGGATATTTCGTTTTTGTACTTGGGATGTCTTTTCCACTCCCATGCTAAACATGGGAATGGGAAAAGCAAAATAGTGTAGGCGGCAGTTGGCTAGGAAAAAATGCAGGAAAATCGTGTTGATAAAAAAATATTTAAATAAAGACCCCATTCTTAGGGGTGCTTGCTGCCAGCCAAGACCCCCATTCTTAGGGGTGTATTTTGCTCGAAATTTCGAGCAAAATCTCGAAACACGAAACTCGAAATTCGAAACAAAAAAAGCTCGAAATTTCGAGTAGTCGAAACACGAAACTCGAAATTTCGCCCAGCCCTGGTCCGAAGAATTGAAAAATAATTATAAAAATGGAAATTAATATTCGTCAATAAATCATGTTATATATTTAACCATATTGCTATATGATAATGATTATTTTAATTCTTTAATTATAATCTTTTTTTAATTCTCCGGCACCTCCTATAAAAGTTCCCTATTGAAAATCAGAACAATTTTTACAAAATCAGATCTGAAAAGCTTAAACAAGCAGCATTCAGCATTAGAAAAACATTCATTAATAGCTCAATTATAAAACAGCAAATTAATCAATTAATTCTTAATTATATTATTCTGCATATTCTTAACGATTATATATGCAATTAATATATTTTATGATTGCTTTGTTATATAAAAAATTTGAAAATTACAGTTCTGACACAAATTTGACATAAGGATGCTTCAAAATAGAGCTAACTTACTATAAAAATTATAGATAAATAATAAAAATTCATTTCACGAGTTTCTTTCTATAATATGAATAATTCATGAAAATTATATTTATTAAATCATAATTATATCTATGATTTGTTATTTAGATAGATCGCTATAGGATCTAGATTTCAGGTTCTCAAAATTTATTGTTTTATTTTTAAATTTCATAGGCAATATGAATTTTTAGTTTTTAAATTTTTTCAACACTTTTTCTCATATAATTCTTTGAGCATTAGCTTCTAAATAATTTTTTTTATAATCCATAATAAATAAATCCAAATAATTTATGAAAAATTCGCTGGGAAAAAATTTTTTTTAAATCGTCATAAGAAAAACGACCATAGTTGAAAAATATTACTCAGGAAATCGAATTTTTAATTTTAAACTCTTCGTTAGTTCAAAAAATCTTAAAATTCTTTTTTTTTTGTTTGCTAATCCCCAAAAATAAAAGCTAAATCGATTGTACATAAAAAGCCATTAAAAAAATTAATTAATTAAATAGCATTAAAAAGACAAGAATAATCATGGATCCTTATAAATACATTTATAGATGAATATGCTATATATGAAAATCAATTTTTTGATTTTATTATTCAATCTGTTAATCATTTTGATTTTGTGCAAATCCGATGACGAAAATATTGTCACTGAAGACCAGGGGTGCCAGATGTTCTGATTTACCAGATTTGTTCTGATTTGAAGGGTCCAAATCTGGTAAAATTAAAATGTTCTGATTTACCAGATTTGTTCTGATTTTCGACCACCGTTCTTATTTTGTTCTGATTTTTGGGATTTTGGAAAATTTTATTAAAAAATTACGATTTTCTAATGAAAGTCAGGACTAAATTTTCAAAATTTTCTCCGGCGGCCCCTATCGGGACCGCCGCCTCCATATACAATTAATTTTCTCCAATAAATGTCTTAAAAATGACCAATTTTCTAATGAAAATCAGGTCTAATTTTTCAAAATTTTTCTCCGGCGGCCCCTATCGGGACCGCCGGCATCCCAAAGAGTATTTTTTCCAAAAAATGTCATAAAATGACCAATTTTCTTAGGAAAAAGGATCTAAATTTTCAAAAATTTTTCCGGCGGCCCCTGTCGGGACCGCCGGCACCGTTAAAACTGTTTCTTAAAAACTGTTGAAACGGTGAAAAGCCTTGCCCAGGTGAAAATCAATTATGATCTCGATTGTTCCCAATTTTATGATTTGCTTATTTCAACCCCCAAATTGCTCAAACAGATTATGGAGAATGAAAAATACAATGTTTGATATGATATTAAAAGAATAAACTGTTTTTTTTCATGATTTGGTAGCAAAATATAAAATGTTCTGATTTTTGACCATGAAATCTGATTTTTTGAACCAAATGTTCTGATTTTGAAAATTTTCATCTGGCACCCCTGCTGAAGACCGAATTGTGTTGAGAAAAGTATTGAAATCGATGCACAAAAATATTTCAAAAGAACTGCAATGGCATCAAACAAATTGTCAGGAAACCTCCGAATTTTTAAGCCATACAAAATTAGCAAAAAATGTGAAAATTTTGGCGAAAAAATTAAAAAATTCGCGCGAGAACATTGTAAAAAACGAGGTGAAATCAATTTTTGAACAAATTAGCGGATTTGCAGAAAAAATGGTCCAAAAAATGACGAAATTGGTCAAATCTTTTGAGGTCTATACTGAAGAAATACGGTTCTACAAGGCTTTTGATTTAGAAGAAATTTTACATAAAAATAAATGCGATACAAATAATAATGATAATGGATTATTAACAGAGGATGAACTTAAAAGGTAACATCAATGAATACCTTGTATGTATACAATATGTTTATTAATTTTCAAAATATACCGTATCATCTCTAAAATATACATTGGGTACTTTATTTTTTCGATTTCTATTAAGGGGATATCTCTTTTGGGGATACTTCTACCTACATATTTTTTATTATACCGAAGTGAAAACCGCATAAAGAAATAAAATTTAATAGAAAATTATGTCGGAATTTAAGCGAAATTCCGCTTGGGTTCAAAACCCAAAAAATTGGTGATCGGGGAATGTGATGGACAGGAATTGATCGAAAATGATGAGTGACGTTTCCCCCCCTCTCCCCCCTTTCCTTCCCCTCCCGTTTTTTGTCCTAATCACCCTTCGTCAATCTCCCTCCATTTTTGCAGACTGCAAATTCCCGCCAGTCGTTTTTTATGTCCCCCGTGAACTTTGATTTAGCCCTCCCCAATTTTCTGTCCCCCATTTTCTTACCGGTTTTCTATTGTGCATTTAAGGCCAATTTTCTCCCCAATCTGATCATTTGCATTTGTGAATTTTTAGGGAGTTCTCTAACTCCCTATCCTTCGTCGACCCCCCATTCACCCATCGAATTCTTGTTCCTTTTAGAGTCCCTATTTCCCGGGTCCCTAACTTCCTCCCCCTCCCCAAATTTCTGTCACATTTTGGGGTCCCCTTATTCGATCTTTTCTTAGGGCCCCCAATTTTCATTGTATGGTTTAATTACCCAAGTTTGAGGTTTCCAAATAAAGTATTTGTTGTTTGTCTGTGTGTGCTTCCCCGTCCCCTGCCCTGCCTTCACTTCTGTCGAACCCGAAAGGACGACAGAATTTGGTGACCCCGACGTGACCAACAACACCTCCACCTTCATCATCATCATCCTCGTCGGCCCGGACCCGAAGTGATCAACAGCCCAGCCCTCAACGTGCTCAACAGCAACAACCAGGCCCCAATCGTGTTCAGCCAGCAAAGGAATCCTGAGCCCGGCACTTGTTCTTCAGTTGTAAGAAAAGCGGGACTTTAAAGTGGTCAAATTAAATTGCATTTTTGAACGACCTTCGTGTAGTTCGAATTTGCATATAAGAAATAGCAAAAGGGAATAAGATATAGACGATTCTTAGTTTGTTAGGACCTTCGTGTTCTTTCAAACAATTCCAATTTGGGCATCGATCAATTGTTCATTGTTTGATTAGGTTTGTTAGGACCTTCGTGTTCTTTCAAACAATAAAATTGGGCTAGTTGATCAGTCCTTTGTCTATACCTTCGTGTATTGGGCAATTGACAAAATCAAGAAACAATAGGCCAAGGCAAATCCAAACCGGTCCAGTGGAGTTTTGAGTTTTGTTTGAACCTTCGTGTCCATTCAAAACCAAGAAAGTCTAAAAGAGATCAACAAAGGCAAAATCGGCAAAATGTCCGGACCAATCCAAGGAAAAATCAAGACAGCCCTAAGGACACTGACCAGAACAAAGGTGGCGGGGGATTTCAAGAAGCGTCCAGACCCAACAAAATCGGCAACCGAGAATGCCGTGACAATGGAAACCCAACATGAAAGGGTCAAGCATGAAATAAACCTAATGGTGGCGTACCTGGAGGATCTCCGAACTGCCGGAGACGAATGGACGGACNGGCAAATCCAAGCCGGTCCAGTGGAGTTTTGAGTTTTGTTTGAACCTTCGTGTCCATTCAAAACCAAGAAAGTTCAAAAAAGATCAACAAGATCGAAATGTCCGGGCCAATACAAGGAAAAATCAAGACAGCCCTAAGGACACTGACCAGAACAAAGGTGGCGGGGGATTTCAAGAAGCGTCCAGACCCAACAAAATCGGCAACCGAGAATGCCGTGACAATGGAAACCCAACATGAAAGGGTCAAGCATGAAATAAACCTAATGGTGGCGTACCTGGAGGATCTCCGAACTGCCGGAGACGAATGGACGGACTTACTCCGCAAGATGAATACGGCAGACCGAGCCGAAGAAGCGCAAGTATACGACACTTTCCGAGCAGATCAAAAGGTCTTCGAGAAAACGGACGAAGCAACCTTAAAACTTCTGGCACTGCGAGATTTGGAAGAAATTCTCGCAGTCGAAGCAAAAATGCTGCGAACACGTGCGGACAAAGAAGCCAGAGATGAACAAACCAGACATGCACATGCACTTCAACAGGCAGCCCAAGCGGCACCCGCACCGGCAGTCAGCGCCCAATTACAACCCATGTATCAGCTGCCAACAATGCAGTTGGAAAAGTTCAACGGAACCCGCAGCAAATGGCCGGAATTCATCGAGAGCTTCCGATCCATGGTGGACGGAAGGGCTGGCACCAAAGCAGAAAAGCTGAACTTGTTGAGAAGTCTGCTCGAAGGCGAACCGCGCACATTGATCGCCGGCATGCGATTAGAGGATCGCAACTACGACTTGGCCATGAAGATGCTCAAAGACACCTACGGCGCAAAAGAAGAGTACATCCGCTCGCTTCATCTTGAACTTGCAACACTGAAGCCATGCACAAGTGTCAGAGAATCCAAGGAATTACTGCTGACCCTGGAACGGATCACGAGAGAACTGAACTATGCGGGCGAGAACATCGACGGTCCACAAACATATTTGATGTTGGAGAAGAAGCTGACCCCAGGTCTCCTCAGAACCATTCTGATCAAGAAGAGGGAAGACCCAATCAACTGGACCACCACGAAGTTCAGAGAAACGCTGAACGAAGCAATTGAGCGCGAAACTGAAATCCAAGAAGTCATGGCAGAATATGGCCACAAAAAGAAGTTCCAAGGACACCAAGAGAGATCACGCAACTCTCCGCCAGGAACAAGACACAGAGCACACCTCCGAGGGTCAGGAGGATTTGCCAAGCGAGAGCATACTTTCATCTCATCCACAGTGGATGAAGGCCAATCTTCCGTGCGGAAGACACCCCGAGACACACAGAAGAAGGGGCAATACAGCCACAAGAGTCCTCGAGGACCAGATCACAAGCCACAACAGCCCCAATCAGGACAACCCAGACAAATGAAAGCCATGCCTCCGGTAGCCAGTCAAATGACCAAAGAACGAAAGCCCACAACGCCATGCGTGTTTTGCGGCAACACACATTGGCATGAAGATTGCAGAAAGCACGCAACAAGGCAACAAAGGCTAGATGTGCTCTACGAAAAGAGACTTTGCATTAAATGCCTCAAACCGCATCACATAGCCAGGGATTGTCCTCGACCCGCAACATGTTGGAAATGCAAGGGATGGCATCCAACATCACTGTGTCCACGCAATGATCAAAATTCGAACCAAGTGGCAGCAATTCAGGAACCAGAAAGGCAATCAGAAGTCCAAGCACCAAGCAAAAAAGAGAGTGAACAATGCAATTCCGT
>LDKF01000041.1:88763-134457 GCA_001026735.1 Rotylenchulus reniformis
CCCCCCCCCCCCGTTAACAGGAAAGTGCCGATTGATGAGATATTAACAATTGATGATAGATCAAAATAATTTAAAAATTAACAAAAATAAAATCAAATTATTATTGTAATTAGATCATATAACATACCTATTCTGAAAACAATTGGTTCACATATAAATTTGCAAAATTTCAGGAAAAATTAAAAAATTTTCCAGGGGATAAGCTTATAAGAATTTACTTAATGCATAAACAATATAATGAATTAATTTATTGAATAAAAAACTGTTAAAAATTTTTACGATAATTGAAGATTTTAATCATGTGACTAAAACACATGCCATGAAACATGAAAGCTAAAATAGTCATTTTTGGCAAAATAATTTTTGCATTTAAAATTTTCCAATAATTTAAGTGGCGAAGAATATCAACTACAGAATTGATCATTGATTTGATCAATGGATGATCGTATAATGTGACATTATAATAACTAGAGACCGGCGCAGGACAGGATCCTGTACAGGCTTTAACAGGATTTTACAGGATTTTTGAAGCAGGATTAATCCTGCAGGATAAATCCTGGGGCCTATTTCAATTCACCTCATATCCAGGATATGATGCCAAGACATGATATCATGTCTTATACTCAAAAAACTGTTTCAATTCGCATCCTGGGCAACATAGAGGCGACATCATGTCTTGGCATCATGCGCCGGGATCATTTCTTCCCTAACCTGTTTCAATTCATCATGGCATCTTATCATGGATACGATATGTCATATCTCCTGCCGCACATGACGAAATCTTCTGCAGCAGAAGACATGATGCCAATTTCATCATGCGCGGCACATGATGTAATTTTTTGCCCAAGACATGATATCATGGGCATGATGTGTTTCTTAAGAGAACATCATGTGCGGAAATACCGTGAATGAACACGGTATTTGCCGACATCATGTGCCACTATTGTGCCAATTTTTCTGAAAAATTTAAACCAATAATTCTAAATTGAATACTCCTTTATAGAGAAAATTCTTGGCTATCTATTGGTATATTTTTCGAAGTTGAGAAAAAATTTTTAAATGCACAAATAATTGATTTTCTCAAGCCTCTTAAAAATGGCAAAAAAATTTTTTTATTAGAAGAGATCGGATCTTCGAACATTTCTAATTACCTTTTATTTCAATTTTTTAAACGAAAAATTCAACCCCAAACTTATTACTATTAAAAACCCTATCACTGCATCAATTGACGAAAATATGCAAAAAATTTTAATAGTGGTGACACGATGCCACATCTTATGTGAATTGAACAGAACCTTGTGTATTGAAGATATGATATCATGTCCAAGCTCCCAAGATACCATCATATGTAGCGACAAGATATGATGCGATCATGTGTTGGGGATGATACGAATTGAAACAGCAAAATGTCATGTCTTGGCATCATATCCTGGATATGATGTGAATTGAAATAGGCCCCTGCACAGGATAAATCCTGTAAATCCTATAACAGGATCCTGTCCTGTAATTTTCAAAATGGATAAATCCTGTAAATCCTATAACAGGATCCTGTCCTGTAATTTTCAAAATGGATAAATCCTGTAAATCCTATAACAGGATCCTGTCCTGTAATTTTCAAAATGGATAAATCCTGTAAATCCTATAACAGGATCCTGTCCTGTAATTTTCAAAATCCTGTATCCTGGTCCTGTTTTTTCGAAAACGCCGGTCTCTAATAATAACACATGTTTACAGAAACTAATGCTATCGATCCGTAAATTCATTTTTGTTTTTCTCCGACAAAAAGTTTAAAATTTTTCCATTAAAATTAGGATTATAAAGCGGATCCAGGAAAACCAGAACAAATGAGTCTATCGGAACCAGTCTTTTTCAGAATCCGTTTCCGTTCAGCTTTTCAAGACTAAAATTATCAAAGTTGAAAAGGCTTTCAATTTTTTTTTAATAAATTTGACGTTTTTATTAATTCTTGTAATTTTTACATTTATCCATTTCGAAATTTCGAGAACCATTTTTTATAAACAGTCTTATTATTAGGGCGCGAACTTTTAGGGAATTCCCCTAAGCAAAAATAGGGACCTCTATTAGGGAGCAAAAAAGGGCCCAAATAGGGAGAAAATAGGGAGAAAGGTAGCGAAAATAGGCAAAAATAGGGAAATTTTTTTCCCCAAAATATGACCTAAAAATTCAAAAATTTTGTTTAAAAAGAATATTAAGCCTTTTTAGAACCAATTTAACCATATCTTGAGATGTTTTCATTAGAAAAATTGAAGATTCACAAAAAATATTTAAAAAAATTTCGAAATTTTTTAAAAAAATTGCAAAAAAATTTGAATAAAAAACTATAAATTATCCAAAAATTTTTCGGAAAAAACTAAAAATTTTTTCCAAAAAATCTAAAATTTTCGGGTTTTATTGCATTTTTGTGAAGAATTTCGTAAAAAATGGGCAAAATAGGGAGAAAATAGGGAAAAAATGGCGAAATAGGGAAAAATTTAGCCGCGCTTATAAAAATAGGGAAATAGGGAAAAAAAAAGTTCATCAAAATACGTTTAAATATGTCTAAAAACGCGTTTCTGAGCGTTTCCCTACGATTCCCTGTTTTTAAAAAAATAGGGAATTCCCTAAAAGTTCGCGCCCTACTTATTATTTGCTGAAACATAGATAATTTAGATAATCGATTTCATATTCTTATTAGTTTTAATTTAGATAACATGAAAATTTCTTAATTCTAATGAATATTGTACATTTTTGTTGATTTGTTGCGTGAAAATTATAATGTTGATTGAATAATAAAATGATGAAAATTGTCGACTCTAAAAAAAGACTCAAAAAAGTTGAGTTCCAAAAAGTAACGCTTTGCAGCAACTAGAGCCAAATTACTATTCTTTCAAAAAGATGACTAATTTATTATTTATGGAATTAACAGTACTTTTTACTATAATATAACCATTTTTAGCAACTTTTAATAACCTTGGTATTAGAAAAAAATTGTCATTTCCTTTTCTATATACTTACTGTTAGGTTGTCACATAAGTTCTGAGCCCTCTGCATCAAGTTCGCAAAAATATTTATTAAAAAATAAAATAAATATAATCAATCGTCGAAATATCCACCATTATTATCGATGATAAGTTGCCACTTTTGGGGCAAGAGATCAATCCCACGGGCATAAAATTCAGGGGGTTTAGAAGCAAAATACAATCTGAGGTGATTTTTGACCTGATCAAGATTGGCGAAGTTTTTACCGGCTAGAGAATGAGCAAGAGAGGCAAACAAATGATAATCAGATGGGGCATAATCTGGGCTATAAGGTGGGTGAATAAGAGCTAATAAAGTTTTCTATAATATAATATGAGTTATGGAAAAATATTTTATAATCAAGTCAAATAATTATTCAACTAAATCACCAATTCTGTCGTTAATCTTTCCAAAATATTCTTACAAGCGAAAAATTTTAGAGAAAAAATTGCGACAATAAATTCTTATTTAATATAAAAATATTTTTTAAACTTTATTTTCGGCAATAGCAGGTCGCAAAAAATTGGTTAGGTATATGAGTCTTGTTTATTAGTCATTGCCAATGGCTGTATTTTTGCAGTTTTGTCAACTTGGATCATATCTCTTCCAACCGCTTTCGCTCTCATAATAAAAAGAAAACCATTTAACCTGATTATTTACATTTATAGAATTTTAACAATTTTTCAAATTGCGAATTTAGCTCTTATAATTTCAGCATTTTGACCAAATTTTACGGTGCATTTTCATGGAGATTTGACTTCAGCACTTCATAGAAGTGCTGAAGTAAATCTTCATGAAAAAATTTTTTGGATCAAAGGGATATGAATTTGCTCCGTTTTTTCGATCATTTTGTCCAAAAATGATCCGACCATTTCGAACAATTTTTCAATGTCATTTTTGGTCACATTTTCCGCGGGATTTTTCAATTTTTTCAACAAATTTTGTACTTTTTGGATAACTTCTGATTCATCCGCAGTAAATTGGGGTTGATCTTGGAAATTTGTCTGCCTCCACCGGATCCCATCGGCTATTTTCTAAAACAAAATTAAAAATGGAAATTCACAAATGGGCCAAAAATGTTGAAAATCCGATCAAATAATCAAAATATTACACATATATGTATAGAAAAATATTTTTTATTTTTACCAGATCCATGGTTTTCAGGATGCATTTCAATGCGCTTATTGGCACTTATAATAATCGGTTTTATTGGTTGAATAAAGGAAAAATAGTAAAATAATAAATTTAGACAACCTTTCCAAATAAAATTTTATTTCATTATATGCTTTGTAAAATGAAGGAAATCCCATTTTTTTGAACAAAATGAACAATTTTTTTGGATTTCAAAGGAATAAAATTCGAATCCGAAGTCAGAATCAATCTGTCATGCCATCTGATAAGAGGTTACATGTGAGGTCATGTCAGGTCAAAAAATTTTTTAATCTAATTATTTTTATATTTTAAAAAATTCTGAGTAGCCTGATGAATTTTTTCCCTTTTTTATCCCTTTTAAAGCAATTTTACAATTGAAAAATAGGGAAAGGCTTTATTATAACCGTTTTTATAGAACCCCATCGGAGCATCTTTGCGTATGCGTAGATGCGTAACCTTATTTTTTCATTTCAATGGTCGAGCTCATTCCGACTTGTAAAAACTATTTGAGGAGTACACCTCGATTTAAAATATAAAATTTAGCTTTTGGTTTTGACCATTATTTATATTTTCATTGAATTTGGAGCTCTTATTTTCCAGAGACCTATAGTTGTTTAAAAAAAGAAAATATGATCACTTTTAAGGTTTTTTAGCATAACTTAGAAAGAGATATCCGAAAATTTTCAAATTCTATGGTTGGGTTTTAGAGTTCGAAAAACTCTAAGGTTTGTTTTTTCTAGGCACAAGCCTAGAAAACAGACCTAAAAATCATTTTAAAAAATCCTAGAAAAAATCGGAAATAACCTAGACTTGGAATTATAGCTCTTTAGATTAGAATGACGAGGTTTTTTGAGCAAAGAATGTAGCTTCAAATTCCTCGCATTAAATTTTGATTTTTAAAACATATTCAATGAAAAATCATTTTTAATACGTAAATGAAGCGTATTATTAAAAATAAACGGACAAAAAATTAAGCCTTTAATGTAAGCCACCACAATGCGTACGGTTTTTCATCAAAATAAATGATTAAAAAAAGAAATTTTGCCTTTTTATTGGTTTCGCATAAATAAATGAAAATTGAGATTTTTCTCTTAGGTCGTTTCATTTTGATCATTCGCTTTTGGAAAGGAAGTGGAGTTGAGCATCAATGCGGCATCGGATGATTTTGTGAACTAAATTTTGAGGATATTTTTAAATTATTTTCCCAATCTATTATAAATGATAAAGATCGTTTATTTTTATGAAATAAAGGAATACTACATGAATGATGAATAGGGCTTGAAAATGAAGTTAAATGACTTTTTTTCTGCTGGCCTGATATGGCCTAAAAACCTTGTAAAACACATTTTCAACTTGTACTAACACACCTGGCTTACATTTTTATTTGACTTTTTTAACTTTTTTGTCTGTTTTGGGATTTTTATGACTTTTTCGCATTTTTTATGACTTTTTCATGTTTTTTGACTTTTGTTTTTTTAATTTTTTTATCTTATTTTTTGAATTTTATAGCTCAAAATCGAAATTTTTGGGGAAAACTATAAAAATTTCAAAGAATTTTAGTGTAAAAATTTAAAAATCGTTAATTTTTTAATGGAAATTACAAAAAAATTTTGCTAAATTTCTGATTTTTTTTCTTAACTTTTATTTTTTGATTTTTAATTTGTTTTATGGATTGAAATTGCTTCTAAAAACAATAAAAATACATTTGCAGAGAAAATTTTACCTTTTTCCACTTTTTTTTGCAATTTTATTCATTTTTTTCATTCACTTTTTGTGACTTTTTTGGCATTTTTTTTTAGCAATTTTGATGACTTTTTGAGGATTTTTTGTGACTTTTTTAGTCGACTTTTTAGCAATTTTTATGACTTTTTTTTCAAGCCCTAATGATGAATGACCCTTAAACTGATTAATNGGGGGGGGGGGGTAAAAAGCGGACCTAAACGACATAAGTACCAAAAAAGCGTAGTAAAAAAAGGAAATAAAATAAATAAAAAGGTTATTTCAAAATACATCGGTGTTCGATTTGCTGATGTTCAGTTCCGGTATTTTTGGTTCAGCGAAATGCATATGTGTTGTATTCTTCTGTTCTTTTTTTGTCCCCCACCCCTACTAATCAGAAACCCAAAAACTTTTAGGCCAAATTTCATCTTAAAAATGTAGTAAAAAATGAAAAATAATATTTTTAGGGGATTTTGCACCTATTTGGGATAAAATCCCAAATAAATAGTAGTGTACCTTTTTGGTATTTTAGCACCTAAAAACCGTGCTTCACCTATTAATATAAAAGAGACAAGTGCCAAGTGATCTGTAGGAATCTTTATCAAACATCTATCAGCAGTGATCCACCAGTGAAATTTTTTTTTAAATTTTTATTTTTTTAAAAGCTAAAGAATAGTGAAGAATGTTGATTTATAGGTTATCCGATTATAACTCGGCTCAAAAGCAACTTTGAGAAAATTAGTTTATTGTCAAAAATAGAGTATAAATTAGCTACAAATAGAGCCTAATCATATTCGAATTGACCCATGACAAAAATAAATGGTTTTGACCAAATTCACATAACTTTTTCTTTCACAACAGCCTAGTTCAAATGGGCTTAGACTCATTAAAAAAATTTTTTGCTCTATTTTTGGTTACCGAACTCGTTCCTATAGGTTGCGTTTTAGCCGTGTTATAACGAATTGGTGCAAATGTCGAAACACGGATTTATTCACTAGACCCACCCATTAGGGCTATTCGAAACCTGAAAATTTAGACCCGAAACCGAAATTGGGTACCGAAACCAGAAAAGTCGAACTTGAAAACTTAAAAACCTAAACTTTCTCGTCTCTAAACCGAGAGTTTCGAACAGCACTACCATCCACCCACCGTGAGTGTGCGCTGCATTTGCTCAGTGACGAATCGGATAAAGGTGCGCAAGTCGCCCATGCACGCCATACGGATTGCAGTCATATAGCCGCGCCTTTCACTGTTGGCGATGATCAGGGGCGGATATCCGTGCGATTGCAGGCAGAAGTTCATCAGCAACCTGCCCATGCGACCGTTGCCATCCGCGAACGGATGCACGTGGACCTTGAGAAATGCAACATTTAAAGGTTCTACATAAAAAATTTAAGAATCCACAGAAAATGTGTTAGATATTTTTAGTGTTTCTAATACCTAATCACCCAGATTTGCTCTGAATAAAAAAAATTGAAAAATTGTTTTAACAAAAAAACCTAACTTTTCTTATTTTTTAGTTTCTATGAATTTTCGAGGATCTTAAAGATGAGAAAATTCATAGTTTATTTCTCGAAATTTGTACCTACTATTTTTTGGTACTATTAAGATTAATCCGGCCAGAAAAAAACTAAAACTCGCTCGATTCCGGTTAATTAGAAAACCAATATTCGTCCAGTAAATTCGTCTTGAACTAAAAAAGACTACCATATATGTTTTAAATACAAAATCTATGAAAATTTTGCAGAATAACATTGAAAATTTTGAATTCCCTAATCTCGCGGAATTTAAAAAATCCGAGATCTGTAAAAATTCCTTATTCATCTATTCAATCTGCTGTTTATATATTTGATTGGATTTCGGAATAACAATATCAATCTATTGGATGAACTGATCATAAATGTAAAAAATAAAATAAATTAAAAATACTCACAAAAGCATAATGGACAATGGCGGCA
Source organism: Rotylenchulus reniformis (assembly GCA_001026735.1). Lineage (NCBI taxonomy): Eukaryota > Metazoa > Nematoda > Chromadorea > Rhabditida > Hoplolaimidae > Rotylenchulus > Rotylenchulus reniformis. Next base: position 96,611 of record LDKF01000041.1, read on the forward strand.
TATTCGATGGGACTCCTCACAATGCTGGTACCTTCGCGCACAAATGCCACCACCTTGGCCAACTCTTTTTTGACGTTTCTATGGTGTGGGGGGATGAATGGGCTGTTGCTGAGATGGACATTGCGCGGTCGAATCCGGCCAGCATCTTTCGGATTGTCCGATAGAATGATTTGGTGCCACTCCAAAAGTGCCTGAATTATCTTTTTGATAAGATCATAAACATGCTTTACAATATACTTATTATATCAGGATTGCGATATAGCCACATTTATGTGGCATTTGCCACATTTTTGACCATTTAGCCACATTTTTCCACATTTTTACCCTTTTTACCCGCCCGGCAAAAAAATTTTGCCGGGCACCCTTAATACAGTGAAATTTGAATTTTTATATTTATAAAAATGTGACAAAAAACATTTTTAACAAAAACATGGCAATCAAAAATACAAACTCGATTGCTTTTGTTTTTATAATTTTGGGCAGAAAGCAAATAACAAAATAATTCGATCGGAATTTGAATTGAAAATTTTAATTGCATAAATAATTAAATTAATTTTTAAAAGTTAGTCGAAATAATTGCTCCAGAATTCAAAAAATGCCTACTAATATATGCCATATCTGATTTTCTTCAATCTTTCCATAAAAGCCAAAAATAAATAAATAATTGAAATTAAGTGGTTAATTTAAAATTATTCGATCCAAAGATTCAAGATTCAACCAAAAATGCCTTTGTCCCTTTATTTTTGGCCTTTGAAAAATAATATTCAAATTTGTACAAAAAAAAACAAAAACAAATTTGTACAAAAACAAGTATTTTATTCTTTTTTATGAGATTTGAAGATTTCAGATTGTTAGTGAAATAAAATGATTCGCAAAATATTGAGTATAATTTCGGAAAATTTCCTTTTAAAAGTGTCCTTTATTTTACAGATGTTCCCCAGTGAAATCCTTTAATTTTGGCTTCGCTATCCTTGTTCCTGAAAATTTTCAATAACATCTACTAATTTTTGGTTAGATGGTTCTTAATGCTGCTGTTCTTAATCAAAATCTAACAATTAATTATGTTTTTTAATTTGCAATACCTTCACTGAAAATTCCTCGGGCGATAATTGATTGTTGTCCAACAAACAAAATGCCTTCCACAAACCCAAAATTTCCAATTCTCTCCTCGATTTTGTGCTCATAACCGTCTGCTTCTGCGCATCTGTAAAAGGAACGAGTAATTTTTCGGTTACCCAACACTTGCGCCACTAACCAAATAATTCAGTTCTAAAACAATCTAGAGAAATGAGTTTGATGTGAATAAATAGAGCAAAAAATTATCTACAAAATGAGCCGAAACTCATTTGAATTGCCCCACTGTGAAAAAAATTATGGCCAATTTGGCCAAACCCAACTATTTGGACCATCACTTTTTCATACAGGACCAATTAAAATGAGTTTTAGCTCATTTTGTAGATACTTTTTTGCTCATTTATTCACACCAAATTCGTTTCTGTAGGTTGTTTTTAGACTGAGTTATAACGGATGGAGCGCAAATGCCGGGGGCGCAAATGGCGCGACATGAATTTTTCTCATGATAGGATCTGAAAGGACTTTTTCGTTTCACCCAATTACGCTCCTTATGTGCTTTATTAACGTAGTCACAAAAAGCAGAGATAAATTCGAAGAATTGTTTATAACAGAAATTTTTTAAAAATGAAATGAAATTTTATCTATTTTAAAAAGACCCCAAAATCTTTAATTTTTGTCCTTTTTTATTTTTTTTCACGCATCAGCAAGTTGGGAGCCCTGCTTAAGAACCTCTAGATCCACCTTTTCATCTTTTATAATATTCTATTTTTACATCCAAAAGTGGACCGAGGGATCACATTATGTATAGCAAATTAAATTAAATTATCTGACCAGCATATCTGATGACTTGCGCGGCTTCCTCGGGGCTCATGGTGTTTCCTTCAATTGCGCATGATTCTTGGACCAGCCTCTCCATGTACCGGAGTCGGCGTTGTTGGATCATTTGGACTGGCGAAATTTGCATGGAATTTTTCCTTTGCAGCAAAGCGGCACATTCTTCTTGGCACTTGTTATCATGCGAATCAACTTCAACCAATGTACTGCACCATTTTCTGAATTGAAATAAAATTATGGAAATTATTGAAATTAAGTCTTCGGGACAGTAAAAATCTCAAAATAAAAAAGATTTAAAATATATGAATCATGGGCGTCAGTAGGAAACTTTTCAGGTAGTTTATCGTTAAAAAATTGATATTATGTCCTTTTCTTAAGAAAATTGGTCATCTTTTCCTGAATTTATTTATTATTTTTTAAATTTTCTTCTCGATTTTCTTGTCTTGAAAGCTAATAATAATAATAATAATGTAGTAATATTTTTTTAATAAGTTCTAAAATTGTAGGAAATTATTCGAACAACCTTATTTTGGGTGAAGCTGTGTTCACATTTAATATTGCGTGTTTCTTAAAAATTCCTCGAAATCCAAAAATGAGTCGTTTCTCTTAATTTGTAATTTGTAAGTGGGCGCTTTCGGTGCTAGAGCGTTAAAAAAGTGCCAAATGAGGGCGCTAACCAAAGGGCCAAATGGGGCGTTAAAAAATGCTAAATTCAAAGATTTGGCCGAAATTTTTTTATAACGTGCTAGGACCAATGCATAAAAGGTAATGTTGCGCAGAATTTTGCTCTATTTCCTGGTATTTTTGTCTCGAAATTTGGCCAAAATTTTTCAATATTTTCGTAAAATTTTTAGTCGCGATTTTCAAAAAAAAAAACTAAAAATACCTGGAGAGAGAGAACATATATTTTTCTACTGCCTTGCCTTTTTTCTACTTTTGGCCTAGCACGCGTTAAAAAAATTTTCGGCCAAGCCTTTGCATTTGGCACTTTTTTTATAACATCGTTCAAATCGACCTTACCTCCCAAGAAAATTGTTTTCTGGTTCAAATTGGAGCAAACATCGTAATGCACTTTCCATGGCAAGGGTGAGTCCGCAAGAGTGGTAAAATTTAAGGCACAACAACAAATCGGCCTGGTTGAATGCCAGCTTGCAATTTATCAAATTCAATGTTCGTTGCAACATCGATGGGGCGGCCAAATGCACATCGAGAACCTGACTGAAAAGTTTTTGGCTTTAGCTCTACTCTATAAGTTCAAAAATAAAAAATAAATAAATAGGACTAATAAGTAATTGGCTGTGCAAATAATTAATATTTATAGGTTTACATTTAAATGCTTATATGATGAATCATTTTTATTATGATTGTTTAATTCGCTCTGATTATTTTCAAAATGAAAAAATCAGAAATTTTTTTCAATGCTCATCACTCATCAGAGATGTTTGAGAGTGCTGAACAGATTAGCAAAAGAACAGAAGAACCGAAGCCTGTGAAAATTTCTTGAATTCATCCTTTTTTTAATCTGATGTGAAAAACATGTATGTGTATTTATTTTAAAAATTCAAGTGACAAACCTAGGCCTGTAAAAATCTTTGAAAATTCGGATTGTATGTTTTTTTCTGAGAGGCCTGAAAAATTGAAGTAGAATTTACATTTTATTTATTTATGCTTAATTTAATTAAATCGATTGGATTCTTAAAATTTTTATTGAACCCTTCACGAAAGTTTGATGGGATCCCTAAACTGGAGTAGAGCCGAACAAAAATTTTCATGAATCCTGCATATATTGGCCCCTTGAAATTTGATTTGGCAATTGCAATTCCATTTTTTAGAAATTTTGGGCAATTATTGCCAGAAATTATGGCATATACAAATTTTAAAAAGAAATAACAATTAATTCGCGCATTTTGTTTGTCCAAAAATCTTACACAAATGAAGCGGCTGTGGACGGAGCCATTTGGTGCAAATTGGCCAATGCCATTTTCAGTGTTTCTCGACCCTCCAGGCGTGCCATATGCTCACCGGCTGTCCGGATCAGCTCCTTGATATCCCATCCTTTTGAAAGTTCGATGCAATTTTGTTGCAAAAAGTGCTCCACAAAATCAGTCGAAGTGGCTTCCTTGAAACAATCGAAAAAATATTGCATTTCTTCATACCCAAATTTTGTGAGCAAGAGAATGATTTGGTTTTGTTGGAAGAATTGTCGCAATTTTTTGTGAGAATTTTTGCTATAGATCCGTCTAATACCCCAAAATTCTATGGAAAATTGAGCGAATTTTAGAAAAAAAATTTTAAAGGTTGTTCAAAAAGATTATAAAGAAAAAATTAGTGTTAAGCAGGATTTTCATCGTAAAATTATCAAATTTAGAAACTCCAGTTTAAAAAATCATATTTCATGGATAAACAAAAAAAATTTTGATGCAAATAAATATATATTTTTTTCGTCAGGTTTGTTTTTATAAATCGAGTTTTACTGTACGAATTTTCTTGAAATTTAGCATTCCAATAACTTTTAACGGATGATTCTATCAATAAGCTAAATTTCAACATTTTTTTACTTGTCAGACTTTCAAAATTTCACTTGAAAAATTCCAGCTTAGTGGTCCACCCTCGGACAGGCGGATATGTGTAAAATTTTTGCCACCAATTGAAAAATTCTGAAAATTCGTAAGCCTATTAAGATTACTAATGAGATTTTCGTCAATTGTACAGTAAAACTCGAGTTATAAAAGAAGATCAATAAATAAATTTCAACCCGGTCTAAATCAACCCTATCAGCATGGTTAGGTTGTTGTTAACCTACCTTGATTTTGACCACATTCCGCAGTTGCTCCTCAAGTTCAGCCATTGTCCAAAATGAACAACCCTTTGGGTCGTATTTTTGCGGATGCAATTCTAAAAAAACTGAATTTCTAATAAATCATTAGATCAAGATTGCAAGGGTGTAACCAGGAAAAAAATTTGGGGTGCGGCCTGACATGGAGGGGTTTTGAGAATTATTTCTTCCCAATGCAAAATTTTTTGCTTATTTTTATTTTATTTAAGGTTTATGGGGAGGACTCCTACGCATTAGTGCTCTGGCGAAAATTAGGCCCCTTTTCTTAAGAAAACAAATTGATTTTAAATAATTTTTTTTCCTCTTCCATTACTCCTGAAAATTTTTCGATTTCGGAGGGGAGGTGTAGGCTGCAGCCCCAGCAAGTTTTCGGGGCCAGGCCCTGATTCTTTTGCCGATCACTTTTTATACGCCTTTTGGTGCTTTTCTAGCTATAAAATGCAATTTTCCGTCGATTATTCTAAGCTTTTTCCTTGACGATGCTAAAATGTTTGCCCTTTAATGGAAGAATTTCAATTTCGAATATTTCGAGGTTTTTTCGATTTCAATTTTTAAAATTTTGAGTTTTGGATTTCGACTTTCGATTTCGAAAAATTTTCTTTCGGCAAAGCCCAGTTGGTTGAGTCTCGGAAAAAGAAACTTTTACATTGGATCCTTTAGAGAGAAGGGGCCTATTAGAGCAAATATGTACGTATCTATTTGCTTTAGAGCGCAACACTTTTAGAAAGTTAAAAAGGGATTCGAAATCAAGTTTATTCGTTTACTGACCAAGCACATGCCGGCATTGCCGATCCTGTTCGCCGATCTTGGGTTGTAGCCAGGGACGGTTGGAGCAGTCCAGCAGGTTCAGCAGGTCCGCCAACGGTTGCACAAGCTGCTGATCATCGCATGTCGATGTGGACTGTTGTGGAGCGGCACAATGAAGCAAATTGCCCATTTTTCGTGCAAATGAAGTTGAGTGAAAATATAAAAAGGATATAAAAAGGATTTTTTGATTTAGGATTAGTCAAATATGTATTTAAAATCTATAAAAATTTCAGTTTTTATAAAGCATAAAAATTTTCGATTGTTATTGACATCTGATTTTCAAGGAGTTCGAATTTTAAAAAATTTTGGTGTCGGATTTTTCCGAAATTTGAACAAAAATCACTTCTAAATTTTTAAAGTTTAGACCATTTTCTTAGAGAAATTGACTGGGAAAACCGGTTTAAATAATAGGTATGAAAAAAAGGACGCGAAAAAAGGATTGGTATGAATTAATTAATAGGGATTTAAAAAATGAAAATTTTTCAAAAATTGAAATTTTCCTTCAAAATCCTTTGTATAATAATCTGAGAATAGTTTGTCTGTCTGTTCTTCGTCCCATTTCGAAATCAACCATCCAAGTCGAGGGGCAGAGAGCAGAGGAAGGAGTGGAGGCAGAGAAAGAAAATGTGAGAGTATAACGGAAAGAGAGAGAGGCTGAGAAAGTGGTAAAGAGTAGAGTGAGAGAGAAAAGATGAGAGAGTGATGTGTGAGGAGATATAAGGGTGAGAATTGGGCGAGAGAATAGGATGGGAGAGTGTGGTGAGAGATTGTGATTAAAGGGTGAGAGAATATGGTGTGTGTGTGTGAGAGAGAGAGGTGAAAATGAAGCGAGAGAATGGTAAGATAGAAGGGTGAGAAAATATTGCGAGAGAAAGAGGGTGAGCGTGAGGTGTGAGAGAGCGACGAAACAGGCCATTTCAGTGTGGCCGTTTCAGTGTGGAGACTAGAAAATTGCTTATAACTCAGCTTAAACGCAACCTATAGGAATGAGTTTGGCGTAAAAAGATAGGTCTAAATGTCTGCTATAAAATTGCAAAAGAGATCACACGGATTGGCCAAGTGTAAAAAAGTTATGGCCAAGATAAGCCAAAAAATCGTGATTTGGGCCAAAGAAGGGGCCATAACTTTTTTGCGCTTGGCCAATCCTGATGTTCTTTTTTCATTTTTATAGCAGACATTTAGGCCTATCTTTTGATACCAAACTCGTTTTTAGGCTGCGTTTAAGCTGAGTTATAAGCAATTTTGTAGTCTCCACACCGAAACGGCCACACTGAAACATCCCCTACTGGAGAGCGAGGTGAGAGAGAAGCGAGAGAGTGAAGGGAGAGAGAGAAGGGAGAGGGTGAAGGGAGAGAGTAATGGGAGAGAGAGAAGGGAGAGGGTGAAGGGAGAGAGTGAAGGGAGAGGGGAAGAAGGTGACCAAAGTTCGAAATTTTTAAAAATCCCAAATTTTTGATTTTTTCGAAATTTAGAAAAATTAAAAATAAGGAGAAAGCACTACATACATTGATTTTTTAAGTTTCGGTCTGGCAAACTTCAAAAAGTTTTTGATTAGATTGGCGGTTTTATAGAAGTCATAGCTTCAAAATTTTGTTTTAAAAGATTTTGGCCGATTTTGAAGAAACGCCCCACCACGGTGATGAGGAATCTAATGACTAGGGACCGGATTTTTAGTTGCTAAAAATCCAAAAATAGTCAAGTATTTTAGTTTTTTACCCCAAATAGTTGTTAAAAGCCAAAAAAGGGCCAAAGAGTTTTTTTGTCCCATTTTTATTGCATTTTATGAAGAAATTTTGACCCAAAAAGATACGAAACAGCTTTTATAGTTTTTAAAACATCTTTAAAATGCTTCAAAACCACCTAAAACATGTTTTTCGTGCATATTTCGCTAAATAAATGAAAATAAAAAATAGTTTACAAACTGAAAATCCGGTCCCTACTAATGACCCGCATCATAAATAAGTTTGTTCATGGAATTAGTGGTATGTATGTACATAAATGAAAAGAGTGATGAACTGGGGAATTCCATCGCAATCTTTTTCATAATTTGTACGAATTCAATGGGATGGGATCATTCAAATTTGAATGGTCAAATAGGTGACAGAAAATATGGGGGGGGGGGAAGGAGGGGGGAGTGGAGATTTTTTTTAAGGGAGGAGCAGGGGATTTGAAATCATTCAAGTGATGAAATGGGTGACAGAAATGTCACCCATTTTGACCATTCAAATTTGAATGGGGGGCCATGTACATAAAAATGTATATAAAAATTTCGAGGAAAAATTATTTAAAAAATTTTTCGACGTGGTTTAAGCGAAATAAATGAAAATAAAAAATAGCTTGATTGACCATTTTTTTGAGACCTGTTATTACAAAAAAGAAAATTTAGAAATTTTTTTTAAATTATCTAATATTCAAAATTACTAATAGACTAACAGAATAGTATCATTTAATAAACTAACAGAATAGTATCATTTAAATAAAATTTTTAAAAAAACATTGGGAAATAAAACTGGAAGAAAAAATAGAAATTGATAAATTTTAAAAAATAATATATATATGTAGAAATAATTTTCTATTAAAATCAAGGGATTATAAATGCAGCTAATTGTAAAATGCAGCTATATGCAGCTAAGATGATTGATTTTTAATCTTTTTTTCGTTTTACCTGAAAATTTTAAACAAATTTCAATAAACTAATCAGGCCAAAAGATAGAGCATAAAATTCTGCACATACCTATTTGCTTTTTATTATTTTTGGACTAGGAAGCTTCAAAAAAAAGTTTTTGTTTTGAAGAAAAAAGTGATTCGATATCGGCTAGCCGAATTCGAATTCGGCTGGATTCGATAACGGCTACAACATATGATTCTTGTTTCTTGGGCCTTGTCATTGGCTCTATTTTTGATAGTTTTGTCAATAGGACCGTATCTGTTCCAACCGCTTTCGCTCTATGTTTCATCATCCTTTACCACAGACCAAATGTATAATACTTTTTGCAACAAAATTAACCAAGCAATAGATATATTCGTTCCTCCTGGTAATAATTATCAACAGAAAAGATTTCCTAAACATATTACCAGGCTAATTAACTATAAAAATGATCTTTGGAAAAATCCCAGCTCCAAAAATAATAGTCAGAAAATCATTAAAGCAACTAAAAATCTGGATTTTCACATTAAAAAATTTAGCCGAAATAGAGAAAAAAGCAAAATCGCCCACATAAAAACCAAATTCAAATATGTTGGGTCTTTTCTAAAAACCAAAAAGAATCTTATCCCAACATTCTTAGATAAGAATGGTCAACCCATTTTATCTGAACAGGCAAAATGTACTATATTAGCTGAACAATTTCAATCAACTTTTTCCAAAAAAGATTTTCCAACGGAAGTTATTAGCAAAGCCGATCAACCACCAAAATCTCTTTCCTATATACCAATCACACATGATATGGTGGTTGATCAGCTTCATAAAATTCCAAATACCAACAACACCTCGCCAGACAAAATACGCAACATATTATTAAGAAATTGTATTTCAACTTTATCATACCCTATATTTCTTATTTTCTCTTTCGCATTAATGACTTCAAAAATTCCTCAATTATGGAAAGAGAGTATAATCAACCCACTTAATAAAATCCCAAAACCCAGATTTTCCGAAGATTTTAGACCGATTTCATTACTTTGCTCACTTACCAAAATCTTCGAACAAATACTAACTAGCCAGATCGAATCATTTGTAACAAAAAATAATATTTTACCAAATTGTCAACACGGATTTCGGAAACATAAATCTGTGGTTACACAATTGCTTGAAGTCACAAATGACTTCTCGCTTGCTATCGAAAATGGACATTCAGTCGATGTAATATATTTTGATTTAGCAAAAGCTTTCGATACCATACCACATGAAAGACTTATAGCCAAACTAAGTAAGATAGGAATTAGCGATCCATTACTTAAACTTATCCATCATTTTCTTATTAATAGATCATTTAAAGTGAGGGTTGGTTCCTCGTTATCATTGGCTTATCCAGTCACTAGCGGTGTCCCTCAGGGGTCACCACTCAGCCCATTACTCTTTTCTATCTATATATCGGACATAGCTGAGCTATGTCCGACCAACCAAATCATTATAAAACTTTTCGCCGACGATTTAAAAGCATATCAAATATTGAAATCAAATATTCCCGATATATCACTGCAATTATTTATAGAAAAATTTTCAGATTACTGCAATATAAATGGTTTAAAAATTTCAATCAATAAATGTTCGATTCTACATATAGGCAAAAAGAATCCAAAAAAGCAATACTATCTTAACAATACCCAAATCCCTGCAATCTCGCATACTCATTCAGTAAGAGATTTAGGCATATTCTTCACCGCCGATCTTAAATTTAACTCCCATATAAAAGTTATTACTGCTAAGGCTTCTAAAGTCTCTTTTATATTATTAAAAACACTAAAATCCAAAAACGCTAAATTTCTTATAAATATGTTCAATACTTATGTTAGACCTATTTTAGAATTTGCTTCCCCGATTTGGAACCCATACACAAAATCCAATATTAATATAATAGAAAGAGTCCAAAAACGGTTTATACGTTCAGTATATTTACGCACTTCTTATTCTAACCAAACAGGAATATTCCCCAGCTACAACGACTTACTAAAGCTTTATGAACTAGACAGTCTAGAAATTCGGAGACATAAAATCGATCTTAAAATATTTCATAATATACTTTGGGGGCATATTCAAGTTAATCACCATAACTCATTTACAATTAAACATTCTCGGACAAGAGGGGACCAATATAAATTTTATACCCCAACAAGTTCAACCATGATTCGGCATAATTCCTATTTTATAAGAACGGTACGACTTTATCAAAAATTGCCTTTGACAATAAGGAAAAACGATCCATCAACATTCACGAAACTTCTTGAAAAATTCACAAATCAATCCATCTCTCCCAGAACATTGATACCCGCAAATCAGTCATATTATTTAATTTATTTTGTTGTGTGGTGTGTCTTTTTATTTACTTCTGACATGTATGTTATTTTGTTTGGCCTTGCGCCATCGAGCGTAAATAAATAATAATAATAATAATATGTAAAATCGGAGGCTAAAATGAACTCAAAATAAAGAACCTAATTATATTTAATTAATTATTATTTATAAATTTTTCATTTTTCCAATATACAAATTTTTACCTCTTCATTTCAGTAATTTGCCCAAAATTTACGGTGCATTTTCCTGGCGATTTCACCTTCTTAATCAGAGCTTCATAGTGTTGCCATTTTGGATAAAGGGCCTCCAAAGAGTTGATTGTTTGCTCCGTTTTTTCGATCATTTTGTCCAAAAATGATTGAACCATTTCAAATAATTTTTCAATTTAATTTTTGGTCATATTTTCTGCGGGATTTTTCACTTTTTTCTACAAATTTTGCACTTTTTGAACAATTTCTGACTCATCCGCAGAAAATTCCAGTTGATCTTAGAAATTTGTTTGTCTCCATCGGATCCCATCGGCTATTTTCTTAATCGTGCTGGGTCGTTAGTCGAAAAGTGCCAATGTGGGCGTTAGTCGAAAAAGTGCCAATTGTTGTGTCTTTACGACAACAAGTTCCAAAATTTATGAGAAATCGAAAATAATTTATACGAGTCAAGGATTTGGAAGAGAGAATGATGACTTCCAGTTACAAGACAACAATCGAAAAGGAATGAATGTGGTGAGCAAAAGGGGGAAGGAATGGCAACGAGTCAATAGGCTATTGATTGGTTTTCGTGTCAACCAATATTCCACTATTGCATTTGAACCAATCACACCAATCCTCAACACCTCCCTTTTTGAAATGCGTCGTCGCCTCATTCTTCGTCGTAGCACTGGCGAGAAGACATGTCCACAACCAACCGCTTTGGCGGGCGCCGGTCTCGTTTGGGACGCGTCAGAGGCGATGGCGCACCGGTGTCTTTTGAACTCTCTGTCTCGAGCTGAATTGGTTCACTAGGACAAGGGAAGAATCTACGCAACTGATTCGAATGTCTAGTCACAGTAATTCCTAGTAATGGCAACTCAACTCTCCAAACTACACCTTTACCGCCGATAATTTTGCCTTGAAGCCAATTTGGCTTCCCCATTTTACCATAGTTCAGCGCCAAAACCGGATCACCAATCCTAAACAAACGGTCTCTCGTTCCATGGTGTTGATCATATTGCCGTTTCATCTGCTCATTGTACTGGCCTGTTTTGGGCCTGCTTGGTTGCTCGTTTGGCTTGAGCATGGAGAATGCCGTCCTAGGTGATCGACCTAGAAATAGTTCCGAGGGGGAGAACCCGTTAAGAACATCACTAGGTTTGGTCCTATACGCGAAAAGGAATTCCGAAATCCATTGTTGATTTTTGCCTTTATTTTTCTTGGACTGTCTCTTAAAAGTATCCACCATTCTCTCAGCTTGTCCATTACAATGTGGTTGGTAGGGTGGAGAGAAGGTGTGTTTAATCCCTTTTTGGTGGCAAAACTCACGGAACTCATGTGAACTAAACGGTGGACCGTTGTCTGAAACCAGTTCTAAAGGTGTTCCGTACCTGTGAAAAATTTGGTTTAATGCTTGTATCGTATTTTTGGCACTAGTCGAATTCATCATTAAGATTTCTGGCCATTTCGAAAGTGCATCAACCAAAATGAGATAAGTCCGACCGTCTTGGCAGGGACCTGCAAAGTCAATGTGAATGCGATCGAAGACCCCCGTAGGGATAGGCCATGGCCGCAAAGGTGCTTTAGGTGGCAGTTTGGCTGCTAGCTGACATTCCGCGCATTGGGCAACTTGTCGTTCGATGTCCTTGTCCAATCCTGGCCAGTACACGTGCTTTCGCGCAAGAGCCTTCATGCGTACGATTCCAGGGTGAGCGAAATGAAGAGTCACCAGAACTCGTTGGCGCAGTGGTGGTGGTATGGCCACTCGACTTCCTACCAAAAGGGAACCGCCTACCCACGTTAATTTTTCCGAAGTAAGGCATTAGGGCGTCCTTTGGACAATGCTTTGGCCACCCAACGCGCATGTGCTCTGCAACTTGTTGAAGCAGGGGTCGACTTCCGTGGCTTCTCGAACTTCTTCCGTGGTTACTGGCAGCACCTCCAATGACGTGTGCAAAATGTAGTCTACTTCTGAGTCAATAATGATGTCGTCCGGGGACACGGAGGTGTGCGCGATGACTCTGTCCTCATCAGACCGGTGGTTCGCTATAAGCCTAGATAAAACTTCCACCTGGCCAAAATTTTTAGTCGATACATATTGGATGGAAAATTCATAATTTGAAAGGATTAAAGCCCATCTTTGGAGACGAGATGCCGTATAAATAGGGATCCCGTTCTTGTTTCCGAAAATAGCTAGGAGGGGCTTATGGTCCGTTAACAAAGTAAACTTGCGTCCGTATATCATTCGATGAAACTTTTGAACAGCGAAGATCAGTGCCAAAGCTTCTCGCTCGATCTGTGCATATTTAGCTTCTGCCGGTGTCAGTGTGCGGCATGCATGCTCGACCACACGCACCGAACCATCGGGGTACTCATGGCTGATGGTTGCACCAATCCCCGTTTGGCTTGCATCTGCTGCTACAGTGATCGGCTTAGACGGATCGTACTGAGTGAGAAGAAGATCCGACTGAAGTACCTGTTTGGCTTTTTCAAAAACATTTTGCTGCTCAGGACCCCAAACCCAAGGAGTGTCCTTTTTGAGCAGTACATCAAGAGGACCTCTAAGATCCCGCAACTGCTTGATAAACCGACCATAATAGTTGAGTGCACCCAGAAACGAGCGCAATGTACCCAGATCGTGCGGAGGTGGCATGTCGCGGATCGCCGCTGCCTTGTCCGGGTCTGGTCGGATTCCTTGTGCTGACACAATGTGTCCCAAAAACTTCAATTCCTGTTGGAGAAAATGACATTTTTCATGTTTTATTCGAAAACCATAATCCCGCATTCTGGAGAAAAATTTCGATAAGATCTTGACATGGGCCTCCGAGGTTGCTGACGCCACAATTACGTCATCTAAATATGCAAAAACCCCGGGGAGACCAGCGGTCAGCTGATCTATAATTTTTTGGAAGATAGAGGGAGCGGATTTAACCCCAAAAGGTAGCCGTTGGTATTGGAAGAGACCCCGATGAGTGTTAATCCCAACCAAGGTCTTAGAAGGCTCGTCGAGCTCTATTTGGAGGTAAGCATCCCTTAAATCTAATTGCGAGAAGACATGAGACCCCCTAAGTGAGTGGAAGATATCATCCACCCGCGGTAATGGGTGTCTATTCAACTCGAGTGCATCATTAAGCCCCGTAGAAAAGTCGATACAAATGCGGGTTGCACCACTTTTCTTGCGCACTGCTAGTACAGGTGCTGCCCAGCGGGAGAAGTCGACGGGACGGATGGCACCAATTTCCAGTAGGCGGTCCAATTCCGCATCGACATCATCGAGCACGCCATGAGGGACAGGCCTAGCACGGCAGAACACGGGCTTTGCATTAGGCTTTAGATGCAAGGTAGCCTTTGTCTTGCTACAGCGCCCCAGTCCTGACTGAAAAACTTGAGGGAACGCATTTTTAAGGGACTCTGCCAATGCAGCAGGGTCATCGCTCGTTTGGACTGCGAATGTCGAAGTATCGGCGACCGGGCTTTGCGAAGCGAGTGTGGTGGCAATAGTGATCTTAGTGGCCTGTTCAAATGGAATTAGCCAGTCCAGACCCATTATGCTGGGGGCTGGTGAATCCGCCACCGAACACTCCAATTCTAGTGAGACCCCTCGGAAGCAGATTTTTCCCTTGAAACTTCCTAAGAGGGCTAACTTATGTCCGGAAAATGAGCCCACTTTCTTGCCCGGTTGACTTAATTTGGGTTTGCCTATACTCTCCCAAACCGGTTTTTGTATAATGGTGAGGTGCGAGCAAGAGTCTGCGGCCAGTTTGATTGGATGATCATTAAGGCGGAGCTCGACCCAGATCCAATCATGGCGCTCATGCACAACGCTGAAAGTGGAGACCACCACGTTGTCCTGGTCTATTTGTGGTTTTCGGCACGCCGGCTTGATGTGACCCCGTCTACCAGGGATGTTGAAAATTCAATTTTAAAAAGCGATAACGATAAGCGATAAGCAATAAAGTAAAATCAAAAAGCGATAACGATATGCGATAAGCGATAGGGCCCAAAATGGCGATATTTGGCGATAAGCGATAACGATAAGCGATAATTTCAAAAAAATTTTTTGTACAAAAAATTTTTTATTCATAGTCAAAATTGTAAAGTTTGATGTTGTGGTGTAAAAATAAGAGTTTTTCAACATTCTCTGTCAATAATCTCTTCCGCAGATCATCAACAATTAAACCAGCTGATGAAAAAAGCCTTTCACTTTCGGCCTAAGTCGTATGATTTGACTCCTAAATCATTGCATACTTTTACCATGACTTCGGCAGCATCTCTGAGTATAAGAAAAATTTTCGATTCAGGAATATCATATTCGTCCAAAACAGATTTTATTAGACCCTTGAGGACTTCGGATGTGTGTCGGCCTAGAAATCAAGATGTAAAAATTCTCCTATATTTCCCACCTTTTATTGTTTTTGCATATAAAACAACAAAGTTTGGTTGGCCTTCATGTATAAAATGGCATGTAAGTGACAATAACGAATGAATTCCATCCTTGGATGACCATGAGTCAGTGGTCAATGAAACATAATCAACTTTAGCCAAATCAATTTTGATGCGTTTCTGAAGTTTTACAATTTATTAATTATAAATAGGGTCCGGATTTTATGAAAATGCATATTTTTTGCAACTTCAGAACGGCCTGAAAATCACGTAAAACACATTTTTAACATGATTTGAACACTCTAGCATGGATTTCTAACTGCATATTTTTCTATATTTTCGACTTTTTGTGCAAATTTCGCATATTTTGCGCATATTTGAGCATATTTTGAAAATTTTTGCGCATATAAATCCGGACCCTAATTATAAATATAAAACTGGCCTTAATCTTATCGACTAAATCTGGCATCAAATTCTTTGTAAAATAAAATCGGCTCGGAATGCAATATTTTGGTTGGAGTTGGCCAATTAATCTTGTAAATCCAATGTTTTCAACCACTGAAAGTGGCTGAATGTCACAAGCAATAAATTCCATGATAGCTTTGTTTATTAATAACGTTTTTTCTCCTTCCTTTTCCCATGGGCCTAAAATTTAATGTCTAAATTATACAGTGAAATTCATCCTACTTTTAGCCCGCAATGACAGCACAATATCAGGTTGAGTCCTTTTTGCTGAAATTGGTCCTATAACATCATCATCCGATTGAGAATGGGCACTGGCACATGGCGCCGAGGAGGACAAAAGCTCTAAATAAAAAATATTCATCATAAAAATAATCAAAATAAGCCTTTTAATCGATGGTTGTTGTTTTTGCTGTGCTTCTTTCGTCAGCTTTTTCTCTTTAAATTCCTTGAATAATTCGGGATGATTATTCTGTAAATGAACTGCTAAATTTGTTGTTGGCGCTCGAGGCGGAAAATCCTTTTGATAATTGCAGTTTTCGCCTTTGCAAAAGGCTATTCTCCCCGATAAATAAAAATAATTCCAAATTTCAGACATCTAAATAATTATGAGAAAATAATAAATTTTGTATTTACGAATTTACGAGAAAAAATCTAATTTACGAGAAAAAATAAAAACAACATCTAATGTGACAGACACTAGAAGAAACTGTTCAGAGAAAGAAAACATAACACATACATAAGGCATTCGCGCCAATACCAAAAAATTTTCAAAGCTATATTGAGCGTGCATTTTTTTTGCTCGGGACCCTCATTCTTAGGGGTGTATTTTGCGCGATATTGACCAAAAAGCGATAACGATATGCGATAAGCGATAGGGCCCAAAATAGCGATATATGCGATATGCGATAAGCGATATGCGATACGATATCCAACCCTGCCGTCTACCGCAACCGTAGCACTCTACGTCCTTAGGGTATGTACATTCCGCCGTTAGGTGTCGTCGTCCACAGCGTCCGCATAAATTTCTGCTTTGGGACCACGAATCCCCAGATTTGTTTGATTCCTTATTGTACTGAAAATCTTTAGGATTCCTCTTAACGTTCTGTTGGGTGCCCGAATTTTCGCTACGCTTAGTATCCCATTTATTGTCACCAACCCTTAAACCTTTCTTTTTGGTACGACCATCACCGAGTTTTTGCGGCCTCGACTGAATCGCATGGACTTGACCGGGATGCGACAGAGCTGCTGCGGTGCTCTGAAGAGACTGAATTGACCGGCATTCCTCTAAGAGTGTCTCCAATGTCATTGCTTTGGGTGGCGTGGATTTCCGCGCCTTTTTCATTTGACGGAGACATTCTTGGCGAATGTCCCGTTGTGCCTCCCCCAAGCCTGAAATGAAAATCAAGCACTTTATCTCCTCCTTGCTGAGGTTCATATCGGCGCGCTCGCAGCGGGCATTGACCAAAGCGCCGAATTCGAGAACACTCTGTGCTGGGGCACAAGATAACTGGAAGCACTCAAAGCGTCTAACAAATATCGATTTTGTATCACAAAATAGGGCCTTTAGGTTTTCTATAGTGTTACGAAAATTCAATTCGGTAGGTTTTTTAGGGAGGACTTGTTGCTCATACCTAATGTAATCAGTTGGTGCAAGCTTACCCAAAACCAACCGAACCTTCATATCTTCGCCTAGGGCTGCTCCATCTTTCTCGATGAAAGGCCCGAACCTATCGAACCACAGGGCAAAAGTCGCGTCTGCTTCCGGGTCATACTGAAAATCGGGGATCTGACCATTAATGTTGGCGTACAGGTCCGAATTGCTCGTTCCCGTCGTCCCTCTTTGCGCCAAAACTGCTGAAAGTGTGTCTGAAAATTGTTTTTGCTGTGCCGCCAAAATGGCTTGCAATTCCTCCTTAGTCATCATTGTAACTGGTACCACCAATTATGACGAAATGAGAAGGAGAAAATCGATAAACGATAGGAGCAGTGATAGATATTATAGATATAAGCGCAATAAGAGAGGTTCTTGTTTTGCAACAATGGTAGCCCCGAATATTTATGAGGTTGGAAAAACTAGCTAACAAGGTGCACCGTCTTGGGCTTCCTCTCCACCCTCAAGTGTTCTCGTTAGCTTTCAACAAATCGAGTGTACTCAGCGGTCGCTTTGACTTGAGTATTCCGATTTGAGCGTTATAGGATAGTAAGGCACGGGCGTCGCCAGTTGTTGTGTCTTTACGACAACAAGTTCCAAAATTTATGAGAAATCAGTGAATGAAAATAATTTATACGAGTCAAGGATTTGGAAGAGAGAATGATGACTTCCAGTTACAAGACAACAATCGAAAAGGAATGAATGTGGTGAGCAAAAGGGGGAAGGAATGGCAACGAGTCAATAGGCTATTGATTGGTTTTCGTGTCAACCAATATTCCACTATTGCATTTGAACCAATCACACCAATCCTCAACACCAATGTGGAAAAGTGCCAATGTGGGCGTTAGTCGAAAAAGTGCCAATGTGGAAAAGTGCCAATGTGGGCGTTAGTCGAAAAAGTGCCAATAAGGGTGGAATAATAGATTAATTAACTGAGGATACTAAAATAAGCAGTGTAAAATTAAACTAAGACTAAAGAAATTTTTAAAATAAAAATGCATTTTTTGTAAAACAATAATGAAAATGACCTTGCAAGAAAAATATCTTGAGAACAACAATGAACCTATCGGCTACTGGTTTTCGCTAATGTGGGTGGAGGTCAAAGTAATTGGGTTCAGTGTAGGAGCAATCATTCTCCATTTTCCTGTTCTAATTTTACCGATTTGCATTTTACCGATCTCCTTTAATTGCAGTTTACCAGTATATGTTATAAAAAATTTATATAATTTATTTTTCAATATTAATAAAAAGTGCTGAGAGAGTTATTAAAATACTTTCTGAAAAATTAAAGCCACGCCAAGGGATAAAACATATGAAGACGTGGATAAAAAAATCAAAATACACTTAAAGAATATGAGGTAGCAAAATATTTAGGATATTCATTAATATATATTTTTAAGGAAATGATAGAGAACGGAGAAATTTTGGATGATGCGTTTGGTCAAATTACTGCTAATTACTTAAACAGACTATCTTACTTATTGCTGCAATTAGATGAGAAAGGAACATCATCTAGAAAGGACCAGCGTATATGCTAGGTATTCGGTACAAGATACAAATTTCTAGATTTAATTTATAGCGAAAGAGAAATTACAATCTGAAACGGAGTCCAACCGACTCTGACTTGTTCGAAGCCCTCTTCTCGCGGAAAATCCAAAAAGACTCATGCAGATGTTCTTATCGATCGAGTCGTTGGCAGAAAAGATAGTTCAACAGCCGATAGATCATAAGCCATTGTAGGATCAAGTCATACACAAGTGTCCAGTGAAATGTAAGGAGTCCTTAGTCAATATAATGAATGGCAGAGAAGATTCGAGAAGCCGTGATTTATCAGGCGAAGAAATTTCTCTTAGCCAGGAAGTTTCAATCAACAAAGAAGAATCCGATGTTACAAAAGTAAATATTTTTTTATTCGAACAATTAAGTTAAACAGATTGACACACTTGCACGGCATTACATGGAATTTATTTTCAATCCTCCAGACGAAGAATACCGTATACAATTGTGTGAGAAATGGGAATACACTTGTGGTTTGTATCTAAAATTACACTGAACCCAATTTCTTTGACCTCCACCCACATTAGCGAAAACCAGTGGCCGATAGGTTCAAAAACACTGAACCCAATTTCTTTGACCTCCACCCACATTAGCGAAAACCAGTAGCCGTAGGTTCATTGTTGTTCTCAAGATATTTTTCTTGCAAGGTCATTTTCATTATTGTTTTACAAAAAATGCATTTTTATTTTAAAAATTTCTTTAGTCTTAGTTTAATTTTACAATACTTATTTTAATATCCTCAGTTAATTAATCTATTATTCCACCCTTATTGGCACTTTTTCGACTAACGCCCACCTTGGCATTTTTCCACATTGGCACTTTTTCGACTAACGCCCACATTGGCACTTTTCCACATTGGCACTTTTTCGACTAACGCCCACATTGGCACTTTTCGACTAACGACCTAGCACCTTTTCTTAATCATGGTTGGGATCAGAAATAAAAATTAGACAAAAAAATGATAGAAAAAAGTCTATATAGCAATTAATCATACTGAAATTTATATTTAATATAATACATTAATGAAAATTTGGCAAATACGACACTTATCCCATTTATCAGTCTGTTATAATTCTAAAAATTTTTCAGAAATTTTTTGATGAATAATGATTAGTAAATAAGACAAGAATAAAAATTTTCGAAAAGGAAATAAATCACAAAATTGTAAATTTTGAAAAACATTTTTCAAATTTCAAAATTTTCATTTTTATTGCTTTTTTTGGAGAATGATTTTAAAAAAGTGAACTATGCTTTAAAACACCACCTATACATTTTTTCGAAAAAAAAATTAATATATTTGTTTATTCGTCTATAAAATATATTAATTGCATTATTTTATCCTGAATAATAAATTCAGGATAAAAAAATACATTATTGAAATGAATACATTACCTATCTATATTAGCATAAATTTATAAAATTTTTAAAATCTGTTTAAAAAATTCTGAAAAATTTTTGGTGTTTAAACAAATATATTATTTGAATTCATAATTTATGATTTTCATTGTTTTATTTGGGTAAAGTTATGTACAGGGTGACCGAAAGGGGAGGGGGCCGGGCCAGGGGGCCGGGCCGGGCCCCCTGGAGCAGGCCCGTGCCCAGCCCTTAGTTCAGGTTCATTTTATATTTTTGCATTCCAATTAAAGCAACGATCAGATTCATAAAGATTATTTTGAAGGCCAGGAAGTTCGTTTTTTGAAGATCGATTTTTGATATACCTAATAATTATAATTACATTGTTATATTCATTGCTCATTCTAATTGATGTGAGAAAAATTTTCTTTTATATTATAAGGATTACAAAAGACATGAACTAATAACATTATTTAATTTTAATTATTAACTTTTTTTCGGTTAACGCTATATTAATGATTAGGGCCCGGATTTTTAGTTTGTAAACTATTTTTTTATTTATATTTATTTAGCGAAATATGCACGAAAAACATGTTTTTAGATGGATTTGAAGCATTTTAAAGTTGTTTTTTAAAAACTATAAAAACTATTTTGGACCTTTTTTGGGCCAAAATTCCTTCATAAAAATGCAATAAAAATGGGATAAAAAACTATTTTGGCCCTTTTTTTTTGGCTATTAGCAACTATTTGGGGTAAAAAACTAAAATAGTTAACTATTTTGGGGTTTTTAGCAACTAAAAATCCGGGCCCTATTAATGATATCTATATTACTAATCCTAATTTGACAAAAAAAATTATATGGAATATATTGATATTATTTCGATATAAGAAATTTTGTTGATATCCGCATGAATAGCATATAAATTAGTTATGTACAGGGTGACCGAAAAGTCCTTGCCCGCTATTGCATTTTCTCTAGTTCTTTTTCTTGTGTATATATTGTTTACCAATTTTTTTACATTGTAGCCCTATCTATACTCTAACATGCCATACCAACGCCAATCGATAATTGAGCTGTTTCACAATGGAATATCCGGATCGCAAATTTCTACCCTCCTCCGCGTTCCAAAACGCACTGTCAATTGGACAATCAAAAAATTCCGATAAATTTAAAAAAGAGAAAAATCCACAAAAGGCCATTCTAGCGAGCATGGTACACTTGAGGACCTTAAAAGGAGCGGGAGACCTAGGTCCGTGAACACTGGCAGAAACCGCAAAATGATCAGGAAGCGGGTGGACCGCAACCCCAGGGTTTCCATGAACGCGAGACCGGGATCAAAAGGAAATCAATCTAACTTATGGTTAAAACTAAGCTATATATCGGGCTAAATAAACTAAAAAAAAATTCAGCTTAGATTGTGAATAAAATAAATAATTTCGGCCTCAATGATGTTGATTGTTACTCTAGCGGGCCGCAGGTACCCCCATCTTTTTCCCGGACGAAATATTTTTCACAATTGAGGCATATCATTATCCTTATAATGATGGAACATGGGCAGAATAATCTGAACTTTCTTATCGTATTGCCAGTTATTTCAAAAATTTGTTATAACTTTTTATTTGGGTCAAAATTTCTCCCATTAGCAAAAAACCCTGATTTTCGCGTACCAAGGGATCAAAATCGACAAAGTTTATTATATATGGAAAAATCTCCGAGGCATTTTGAAACCTCTTTCTATGGGCTACTTTTTGCCTAAAGAGAGAATTTTTCAGTTGCTTTTTATCGCTACCCAAAAGGACTTCGAAATTTAGGACTGGTACCGGACCCATCTGCCCGGGTTCATATCATCTGAAGAATGGCCTCCATATTCTCCCGATCTGAACCCGATGGATTATTCCATCTGTACCATTTTGGAGGCCAGGGCCTGTGCTACTCCTCATAAAAATTTGGAGTTGCTAATGCAAGCCCTTCTCCGAGAATGGGACAAAATTCCGATCCAAGAGCTGCGGGCCATCGTCGAAAATTTTTCTTCCACGACTTCGTCTCTGTATTCGGGCTAAGGGCGGGTATTTTGAATCTTAATGATTATATTTGTACCCTATATAGTTATGCATCTTTTGCTATTATTCGATTGTCATTTTATTGTTTAATAAAAAAGTTATTAACTTTTTACTGCGGGCAAGGACTTTTCGGTCACCCTGTATATCATAATATGTATCATTTTCATATTGAAAATAAAATTTATTATTAAAAATTTTATGTTAAATATGTGGTCTTTATATGCACAAAAATACCTAATAAGTATATGCTTATCTAGATAAAAAAAACAAATAAATTTCATATTAAAAAGAATAAGACAGTTGATAATGTTGTCCACTAAATTTATCATTGTTTTCTTTATTATTCCATTATTCTCCTTTGTTATGCCAATAAATGATGATGCACGTAAAGCATTGAAAAGCATTCTGAAAGCCATTGACCAGGTCAGGATTTAATTTATAAAAAAAATTCATTTTTATATTTTGTCATTTTTTCCTTATTTAAATCATAAAAATTTATTGATGTCCTTTTATAAATTTTTATAAATATGAAATTTCACTATCCATCTTTCAAATTTTGGCCATATTTTATGTTCTATTTTTTTTTATTTTAAATATTTCAACACTATCAAGAAAATAACTGAAGGAATCCGATGGAGACAGACGAATTGTTGCGATAATCCGGAATTCGCTAATGAGACCGAAATTGGCCAAAGAATGCAAAATTTATTGAAAAAATTGAAAAATCTCCAGGAAAATGTGGCCAAAGAGGACATTGAAAAATTGTTCGAAATGGTCGAAGCATTTTTGGAAAAAAATGATCGGAAAAATGGAAGGAATGCTCCAAAATATAGAGTCATATAGTCCAAAATGGCGACTCGATGAAGCACTGCACGAGGAGATGAAATCGTCCGGAAAATCCACCGTAAATTTGGAGCAAATTGCCGGATTAGCGAGATAAATTATTTTTTAATAAATAATGGAAATACTTTAATTTTTTTTCCAAAAACTGAGAATATTTAAAAACCTTGGATCTTGAACAAGACCTTGAATTTTCTAATTCATTATAATTTAATATATAAAGATTTTAAAACAATCTTGATTTGAGATCTTTATTGGCACTTTTCTGATTTTCAAGATTTTTGGCTTCTAATCAAGGTTTAATAACAAAAAATTAAATATCGAATTCTAACTGCACTCAGGGTGCCGATCTCCAAACACCAAAAACCCGGCGCCAGCCCGAAAAAACCCGGAAAAATCCCGGAAATTTTTTTTTCAAAATCCCGGAAAAACCCGGCGCACTTCAAAAACTCTAAAAAAATATGTATCAATATATAAAATAAATTTTTTATTTCCTATTTCTCTGCAGTGGAGACCTTTTTGAGCAATTCTGTGTTAGAAAGGAAGAGATCATAAGATTGAGAACAATAAAAAATTGGGGTTCAATTTAATAGAAATCAGAGAAAGATTAGGGGGTGCCGGCGGCCCCTATCGGGCCGCCGGAGAAAAATTTTGAAAATTTGAGCACTTTTCTTAAGAATTTTCATTAATTTTTTTCTTAAATTTTTATAAGAATTTAACCGTATTTAGTGGTGCCGGCGGTCCCGATAGGGGCCGCCGGGAAAATTTTTTGAAAAATTTCTGAAATTTCTTACAGAAAATGATCACTATTTTAGGGAATCCTTTTAATATTTGATGAATTTTGGAGGGTCAGGCGGTCCCGATAGGGGCCGTCGGAGAAAATTTTGAAAAATTATACCCTTTTTCTTAAGAAATTTGACCAATAATTTAAAAGAAAAAGTTAAAATCCCGGAATTTCCCGGCATCGAAAGAAAACCTGGAAAAAACCAGGCATGGACTCCCTTTTCCCGGCAATGCCGGGTTTTCCCGGCAAAATCGGCACCCTGACTGCACTATAATTTTTATAAAATTTTATTAGATCAAAATCAAAATATTTGGTTGCAATATGTGGCAATAAATAATTAAAAAATTTTAAAGCATATAAAGTCAATATAAGAAATATAGAATCCAAAGCATTTTTCTCAGATTTGATTCCTCGAAATTAGAAAATTCTGATAATACAATAAAACAATCTGTCATAATAAACTTAAGGATAAAAATAAAGAAATAATCTATCAAACATAAATTTACTATTAATTACAGAATAATTCATGTATTAAGTGCACATTTAAATATTATTTCATTTTTATTTTTCCAAAGAGTTGCAAAGCATTAATGACAAAACAAAAACAAATCATTGGTCTATCGCCATAACGTTGGCTTACATCTGTATGTATGTGATCTTTTTTGGTCATTCTAGTAGCACTATTTTTGCACTTTGTGTGATTATTGTTATGCTTTCATCATAACAAAAAAAGATAACAAGAGTGAGAAGACAGGAAACTTGAAAGAAAGATTGCACGAATCAAGGAGGATTATATGATATTTATTTTTTAAACATATTATTTCATATCTATTTTTTACAAATCGGCGATGTCAAATAAAATATGTAGTTATGCCGGTACTGACCGATTAAAAAATCTCCATAAATTTAATAAAACCTAAATTAAAAAATCTCCATAAATTTAATAAAACCTAGCCGATTAAAATCTAGCCGATAAATTTTAATAAAATCTTTTTTAGGCCAAATTTATATAAGTTTAAAAACATACAAAATTTTGTTCTCTTTTTCTGATTCTTTTGTTCTCTTTTTTCTGATTCTTTATTTTATTCGAATTCCAGATAAAATTTTAAAATTTTTAAAAAACTGTATTTTATTCGAAGTTAAAAATTAAAATGGGGCAAAAAATTTTATATTTTCCTGCATATACCTATTTTGGTTTTGTACTTTTGGTCTAGCAATCATTCTGACATCGTTTCGCCCTTTTATTCAAATTTGCGGAGTTATTGGCGTTTTTGATATTTCAATTTTACGATTGATTATTTATTTCCTAATTTTCATTGATCCCTACTTTTCCTTTCACTGTTTTCTTTTTTGTTGATTTAGAATAATAAAGCTTTATACATCTATATATTTCAAAAAATTAATGGCCCGGATTTTTTTAAATTTTTATTAGAAAAAGAGATCAAAATCATTTTTAATCGTAATAGGAATTTTAAATTTAAATATTTGTTCCAAATTTAAATATTATTCAAAATAAAAAGATTGTAATGTTGTAAATTTTCACCCAATTTTTGGCACGTTTGTGATAAAAAATAATCATACCTTTGCAAAAGGGGGGGGGGAGGTCGGCCCGNTTTGGTTGGCCGAAAATTTTTTGCGAAATGGTCTATTTGTGCCAAAAATTCATTGCTGGAGTAAATTTTTTCGAAAATTTGCTATTTTTCGCTTGCGAAGTGTCTTCCCGAAGCCCCAAATTTGCGTTATCTTTATAAAATAGACCATTCGCAAGAGGGAAGGGGGTCCGGCTTCCGGCAGTCCCGATATGGACAGCCGGAGAAAATTTTGAAAATTTTAGGTCCTAAAGAAAATTGAGCAATTTTTTTCTTAAGACCAATTCGCTGAATACATCTCATCAGGTATTAAGTTCTGGTTCATTTTACTTTTGATATAAATGATCAAGTTCATAATGATTCTTATGCAAAAATAAAAATTTTACGCCTAATACTCATCTGGTTCTTCGATTTACTATAAGGATTTTTACGTTATGATCAGGGTTACCTATTTATAATGAATGCATTCTTCCAAAATAATTTTCGTAATTATTTTATGAATTATTCCCGAAAAATTTATTGTGAAAAAATGATAGTCTTATTCATCTAGATATTCATCTCATCAGTAAATATAATTATTTAAAAATAAAAAATATTTACTTCCAAGTGAATGTAATTTGTTGTTTGATTATGAATTAAATTCAGGCAACAATGTGGTCAATTAAATTTATTATTGTTTTTTCAATTATTCCTTTATTCACTTTTGCAATGCCAATAACTGAGGATGCCCGTAAGGGATCGAAACACATTCTGAAAGCCATGAACGAAGTCAGAAATATGATTCATATTTTATTCCAGTAAATTTAAATATTATTTTTATGCCTTTGAAGGTTGCTATGTCGTTATAAAAAAAATCAAAATGGGCATTACAAAAAAATATCAAAACCCAAAATGGCATTACAAAAAAAAATATCAAAATGGGTGTTACAAAAAAATAAAATCAAAACTCGTTAAAAGCTTAAAAACACTAAATGGTCAATGATGGAAAGTCTAAAAATTTAAAAATTCGACTAGTAAAATAAATAAATAATTAAAATAAAATTTATTACATTTTTCTGCGACTAAACTGATGAGTATAAAAACTAGGTTTACTAAATAAAAAATAATTAGATAAATAAAAAACTGATCAATAGAAAGAAAGTTTGAAAAATTAATAGATTTTTTAAACAAAACTGCAAGAAAACAATAAGGGCTGCAAAAATAAATGTAAAAAATAATTTTGAAAGGCAAAAAATTTTGAATTTATTTATAATTATTTAATTAATTGAATTACCTTTTTATTCGGTCACCATTTTAATTGGCATATTTTAATTATATATTTTTTAATATTGATATTTTTGGAATTAGACGTTCCATCATAATTCAATTAGTTTTAGCAGTCTTATAGCGAGTTTTGAGCTTTTGATATTATTTTTTGTAACGCCATGATTTTTTCACACATACAAGTAAGATTTACAAAATTATTTTATTTTTTTTATCGTAAGAAAATAACCGAAGTCATTCAATGGAGACAGTCAAATTGTTGTGAAAATCAGGAATTCGTTGAAGAGTCAGAAAATGTTCAACAAAAAGTGCAAAATTTGTTGAAAAAGGTGAAAAATCCAGCGGAAATTGTGACCAAAAAAGACATTGAAAATTTATTCGAAACCATTGAATCATTTTTGAACAAAATGATTGGAAAAATGGAGCAAATGCTCCAAAGTTTGGAAGCCTATAATCCAGAATGCCGATTCGAGGAAGCGCTGAAAGAGGAGATGAAATCGGCACGAAAATGTACCGTAGATCTCGGCAAAAGTGCCGAAATTGACTTGTAAGTACTAATTTTTCTTAAAAATATTTTTCATTAATAAAAAACTTTTTTTAGCATTCATTCTTATGTGGTCAAAAATCGATTGGAAAGCATTCGGGCCAAGCTGACAAAACTATTCATTTTGCAAATATTGGCAATGCCTGAAAAACAAAAAGCATATTGCCAGTTTTTTGACCAATTTTTTAAGATATATGAAAGCCAAAAAGAAGGTTTGTTTTTTTCTTTTGATTATAATTTGTAATTATAATTAAATTTTTAAAAAATAAATTAATATAAATAGAAAATATTAAGTATATAAAACGAAAATATCAGATAGCTTGATGTTTGGATAATAGAGTAAATAACTATAAATGTGTAAAAAATATTTTGCCAAAATTTATTCATAAAATAATTGAAAAATAATAACAGAATAAAATGAAACATTCTAATAATCAAAGGTAAAAATAAATATTTTTGCCCTATTTTAAAACAAATTTTAATAAATAGTGGATAGATAATATCATAATAATGGCAATTCTAATATTTTATTAATTGCCAGTTTCTTTAAAATTTATTGACAATTTCTTTAAAAAATGATCAAAAAAGTAAAATTTTCCCCTCTAAATTCTGTTTTTCTTCATCAGGAGACAAAAATCTGAAGAGGAAAATAATAGGACCCCCGGGAAGTCCTAATGCAAGGAGGGGATTTATTTTTCAACCCTCTACAGCAGGGGAAGGATATGTTACAGGGAGGGGGCTTAATATAGGAAATACGGTAATATGTAGGGTGCTAGGTCATTCCGCAAAAAGTATCAAAATGGCTTTTTTGTGCAAAATTAATGCTAAAAAATTAAAAAATAATAAATAAAAATAAAGAACTTTATATTTCTAATTTTTTAAATGATTCTAGGTAAAATAATTTTTTAGATGGAGTTGATAAAAAAGTCGATGTTAAGAAATTAATTTTGACCTATTGATAAATTAAGTTAAGCAAAAAAATTTTTCTTGAGGAAAAAGTAACCAGAAAAAATAATTAGTCTTATTTTGTAGCCAATTATTTACTTTATTTTTGACTTCAAATCATTTTATTTAAAATGCGTTTGAACCGAAATAAAATAAAATTATTACGAAATGTCCGCAAATGTCGGATAGCCATTTATACAATTGCACTTTCTCTTCATTAAAATAATAAAAATTAGACAATAATCAAAATATATTTTCGTGATTTCTATTTAATTTTCATAATTATTTTAACACCAATTTTACACTCAAAATCCATTATGATACTTTTTGCGGAAACGCCCATTTGATACTTTTTGCGGAATGACAGCACGAATATATGTAGATGGCTAAAAATAATTGCAAATCCTGCGTTTTTATTTTTTATTTTTACCCTTTTTAAAGAGTTGTATGCCATGTTGCAAGGAATTAAAGAACAATTTGATGTGGAAGACTCAACGGTATTTGTCACCGTGATTGGCGCTATGCTTTGCCTTATATGCTTACCATCTGCTTGGCTGGCCTATCCTGCATCTCTTGCTATTGCAATGGCACCGAAAGAATACAAAAGGAATGTGGCGAGAATAATACAAGAATTCAAAATCGGGATGGTTGAGCGTCAAATCGCACAAATCGAGGCAAAAAAGAAGAAATTTTTGCAACCGGATGATGATGATGAAGATGATGCAGATTGATCTCTTGATTAGGACTCACTCAGAATTATATGGAAATCACATTTTTGTTCAGTGAATCCAAAAAAGCCTAAAAATTATATAAAATACATTGGTGCCCTGTTATTTGCGCGCCAGACATTTGCGCGCCATTCATTATGCGCGCATGCCATTCATTATAACTCGGCTCAATCACAACCTAGAAAAACATTTTTGTTGTCAAAAATAGAGCAAAAAATTAGCTATAAAATGAGCCTAAGCTCATTCGGATTGGTCCACTTTGAAAAAAGTTATGGCCAAAATAGATGGTTTTGGCCAAATTCTGTGTATCGTCTGGCGTGCAAAGGACCGGACACGAATACATTTCTATTGACCCAAACCGTATTTCTAGGTTGTTTTTTTAGCTGATATATTATCGTTTTTCTAGCGCTGGAACTGATTCGGCAGGACTAAAACCTCTGCGGTTCGTAATTTCACGGCAAATATTTCGCAAATTTATTACATATAAATTTATAAAAGGACATTGTTTTAATATTGAATTTTTTATTATGTATATAAATATATTTTTATTGCTAAAAATTCGATCAATCGATCTAAAATACATCTTAATGAATTTATAAAATATGAATGGGCATCATTTTAAAAATTCATTATCCCAAGAGTATGGATATTCATCGACTCACATATGTTCAATGGATTTATGCCAATTGTAAGTTCTTTTAAATAAAGAAATTGTTTTGATGTTGCTTTAAGACTGGTCTTACAATTTTTAATTAAGATTTTTTTGCAAAATTAATAATGTTAATTTGGAATCAAATTAAGCCCAATATTATCGAAGAAATATTATGGTTATGTCAAAAATGATTTGGTTTTTATTGTTTATTATTGTAATATATTTTCATTTTTTATTCAATATGCAGTCTTTGGATATACACCAAAATGAAATTAACAATCAATTTAATAAATTATTTTTTTAGTATTACTCTTTAAGTATATTTTCCAATGCTTAATGTCATAATGTGGTTATTTTAATGAAGAGAAACTGCAATTGTATAAATGGCTATCCGACATTTGCGGACATTTCGTAATAATTTTAATTTATTTCGGTTCAAACGAATTTTAAAAAATGATTTGAAGTCAAAAATAAAGTAAATAATTGGCTACAAAATAAAACTAATCTCATTTAAATCGGCCCATTATGAAAAAAGTTATCGCAAAAATACATTAATTACATTTGGCAAAAAATTGTTTTGGTTGGGATGAAAAATATGAAATTGAACTTTGTATCTAAATATGAAAGAATTGATTTTTTTATGTATGTTATTAAAAATGGACTAAGTAAAATAATTTTATTTATTCGGGTTAATTAAAATCCTATTGATGAATAAAAAATTTCTTTATTGTATAGAAAAATCATTGGCAAACAGATTTGCAAAAGGTTGCGTTAAATTAATTTTATATTTATATTAATATTAATTTTTATTTTTATTAAAAGTCACACTAACAATGTAAGTTTAGCATTAGCAAGCATAGTTAAAGAATAATAATAAAAACTAAAAAATAATATTACTTTATTTATTAAGTCAAAAATATACGGACTGGGTCAACTCATCCCCGGTACAACTCATCGCCAAGGCTTGTAACTTTGTTCAAACCATACCTAGAGAAACGAGTTTGGTGTCAAAAGATAGAGCATTAAAATAGCTACAAAATGAGCCTAAGATCATCCGAATTGGCCCACTGGAAAAAAAGTTATGGCCAAAATACTCTCAATTTGGTCAAAATTTGAAAAATTGCGATGTTTTGGCCATAACTTTTTTTTGTAGTGGGCCAATTCGGATGAGCTTAGGCTCATTTTGTAGCTATTTTAATGCTCTATCTTTTGACACCAAAATCGTTTCTCTAGATTTGGTTTGAACAAAGTTATAGGCTTTGGCGATGAGTTGTACGGGGATGAGTTGACCCCCACCCAAAAATATAGGCATATTAGGCGTTCATTCCATATTAAGAAAATTGATATAATTGCACAATTTTTAAGTTGAAATATAAATTAAATTCATTTCGTTCAAAAAATAACAAGAATTTATGTAATCTGAGGTGGGGATCAACTTATCGACGGTACAACTCATCGCCAAGGCTTGTAACTTTGTTCAAACCAAACCTATAGAAACAAGTTTGGTGTTAAAAAATAGAGCATTAAAATGGCTACAAATGCCTCCAAAGCTCATTCGAATTGGCCCACTATAAAAAAAAGTTATGGCCAAAATATCGCTATTTTTTTACAAGCCTTGGCGATCAGTTGTACCGGCGATGAGTTGACTCAGTCCGTTAAGGGGTAGCTCACAGCAAAACCTCCTCTCTGAGGGGGCTTAAATTGGAAGGGGGACTTAAATTAGAGGGGGGCTTAAATGTTTCAATCCCCTCTCCGAGGGGCGTTTAAATTGGAGAGGACTTCAATTAGAAGGGGGGGGGGGCTTAAAATAGAGGAAATACGGTATGTGTTTAAATTGCAATGGTCCAAAATTCAAAAAATTATTTTTTAAATTAATTTATTGAACAATATAATATGTCTTATTCATCACAATTAATAATTTTATTTTTTATGAATTTAACCAAAAATTCATAGGATCATAATAAAAGTGAAAAAGACAAATTCTCCATCTTCTCCGATCAATTGTCCAAGTTGCCTAGATCACTGGAGCTAAATAGAGGATAAAGATAAAAAGAGAAAATTTTTAATAAGTTATTCGATTAGTATTAAAAATATTCTCCCAAATTTGATCCAAATAAAAAATCTAAAAAAAATTCCGATGAATTTTGACCCTATTTTGAATTATTATCCCAAAAAACTCACGGCACTGAGTCCATTGCTCGGCCACAAAACTCACGCAACAACGATTGGTCGATGCGGACCAGTGAATAGCCTACTATCGAGATCCGCCGAACTCTTACGCTGCTGTTCTCCCCAAGTTCGAGCTCGGGTGGACAATGTCCGAACAGCTCCAACTCCAGAGGCCTACATAATTTTTGCAACTGTGTTTTCAGCTCGCCCAGTTCTGCGGCTGTGTGATTGCGCTGGATCTGACAGGTCAACTTGTGCAATTTCTATAACCAAAAAATTGAAGTTATGAAGTCACTTTGCTCATAAATTTAAATAAGAATCCAAAGAGACAAGCTAATTTTATGTATCTTTAATCTTTACCAAATAATCTACATACTATTTTTAGATACTCTTCCAGAAAAATTTCATTGCCCTTCGCCGAAGCTGATGAGTTGCATCTAATACCGTATTTCCTGTATTAGGACCCTCGGGGGTCTTATTTTCAACCCCTCTTCAGCAGAGGGGGATCTATTACAGAGAGGTGACTAATTGCAGGGGTAGGATTTATTTGTCAACCTCAGCCATGAAGAGGGGGCACTATTTTTCCACCCCATTTTTGAATGATGAAGTAGACTATAAAAGTTTTCATGGTGATGCATAATCATAAATGCTAGTCAGAAAAATTTTTCATAGGGCCAATTTCTTCATAAACGTAAAAAATTTGCCAGTTTTTTAGATGATCAAAAAGGGAAACTTTCTCCTCTAGATTCTTTTTTTTTCATCAGATAGATCTAAAGGGAAAACTGCTAGGACCCCGGTGTCCTAATGTAGGGAGAGGATTTATTTTTAAACCCCTCTTCAGAGGGGGGGGGGTCTATTACAAGCAGGGACTAATTGTAGGGAGGGGATTTGATACAGGAAATACGGTAAGTTGGGTTGTTTGCAAATCAGAGACTGCATAGCTTTTCTAATTAACATTTTTAGGATTTATATTTGCTAAAAAAAATTTCTATTTTTTACTCAAAAAATTTATTTAACACTAAAAAACTGAAAATTCGTGGCAATTTACCTAAGTATCTGCTATTTTATTAAAAAAACAAGAATAGATTTAAAATCACAAAATCAAAAACTCACTGAAAAAACTCACAGGATTATGCTGAATCAAATTTGTGATGAACTCGACAGACAATTCCAATCCCCAAAAGAGACGAAGGTACTGTAAATCAAAAAAAGTTATTTTTGTTAACCCAGGTTTGGAAACGTTCATATCAGGTTATAAATTATCTTTGAATTGATTCTATGTTTTAATAAAATATTTATTTATAAAGCCTTTTTTCATCTTATTGACAAATTTCTAAAATTTTCCAACATTTTTTCCATAAATAGCATTTTAGCAGCATTTCTCTTAATTCCTTAATGATTTCAATGATTTCACATGACATAATTTTTGCCTTGTTTTTGCTATGTTTTTTTTAATTTTCGATTTTTTAATAAAGGTTGGAAAATTGACCAATTTTCTTAAGAAAATGAGCCTAAAAACTTCAAAAATTTACTACCATACTACTAAAATTTCTGCAAAAATTGAATAAAATTTAAGAAAAGGCAATTTTTAAATTTTTTTTTCAACGGTCCATATCAAGGCAGTCGGCACACCATCTATATTGGAAAGTTTAAAATAAAACAGCTTAGCAACTTTATCATTTTGAAGGATGTTGAGGATCTGAATGACTGACTTTAAGTAAATAAATAGAAGAGTCTGTAGATCAAAGTTTGCAAAAAATTCAAAAAAAAATGATCAAAAATTTTATTGAAAAGAAATAATGAATGAAATTTTATTCGTTTTAAAGAATGCCGTGTAACTGCTGTGTTTTTAAGCAATTTGTCATAGTTTTTGACAATGGGGTGGGAACCCCGTTGGCAAGTCCTTAAATTTAATTTTTATTAAAAAAAAAAGATTTTTCGTTATGTTTTAAAATCCACCTGAATGTTGCCTTTGATGTTTAGTCCATTAATCACGGCCAAAATTTTTGCTCGATACGGTTCGTAGTGGATGGATGCCGAGCGCAGATGAGCAAGTTGAAACACGGATTGGAGGGCAGGCAATAATTGTCTGTGAAAGTGAGTTGAAATAGATATTAAAAAATGCATAGAAAGGGTTTAGAAAACAGATCAACAGCAGGTTCATGTACATATATTCACAAAATCAATTTGTTAACTAACTTGTAAGTTTTGTCCCAATTGGCCAATTGGAGAAACTGCAGTTTTTGACCTAATTCAAAACGCGGTGCTATGTCGTTACTTAAAAACCGCCATAATGGGCCAATCTGCTGGCCGAAAATTTTATCTAGGCTTGCTAGGCCGAAATTATAAAAAAGCATTTTATGCAGAATTTCATGCTCTATCCTAGAGTATTTTTAATTTTTCGGAATTCAGCCAAAAAGTTCTGATTTTCCTTAAAAAAATCTATTTTTCGTTATTTTGGGAAAATTTCGAACTTTTTGGCTGAATTTCAAAAAATTAAAAATATCAAAAGATAGAGTGTAAAATTCTACACAATGGCTTTTTATAATTTCGGGTCTATCAGGTCTATCATGCTTTAAAAAGTTTTCGACCAGGATTCCTGGTCTAAATTCCTCCGAAATTCTTAAAATACTAATTTTGAGAAACAATAAATCACTAGTAAATATTTATAAAAATAATTACCCTTCTTCCTCTTCGCAGATGTCAAAGGAACAGTGCTCCAACAGAGGACAATGCCTTGAAATCAGACGGAGAACCTGCGGAATAACCTATCCTATTTTTGGATCAACTGATTTAAATTTGCTAGGAGGATAATGCTTTTGTAAAAATTAAATTCCCGATAAATTCCATCCTTTCGAATCAAAAAAAATGATTCGGCATTTACCTTCGAATTAACAAAGTCCAGCAAAAGCGCCTTCAATTGGGTGCCACATTTTACCAAGAAGTTGTCAAATAGATTAACATCGGGTAGATTGAACCAGAGCCGCATGTAGAAGAGCCTGTCAAATATTTATGATAATCCTTTAAATCATCTTAACTATAATAAAGGATAGTTAATTTAGATTATTAATGTAAATTGATTAAAATCCACTTTCCAAATCGGGGCAATTTGGTCAATGATAATCCGTTGACACGAATGTGCTTCGGCAACATCAGTAAGGAGAGTTGAGGACAAGATGAAGCGGCGATTTCAAGCAGTTCATTGACGAGGGCGTGCTGCCGATCATCTGTCATGGAGATGTACGGTGGGCCACTGCTGATGTGTAGCAAGCGGAGCGAGGAGGGCAATGCCGGAAGGCGCAACGACCCACCCTTGTTGTCGGATGCCGGAAGACGCAATGCACGCAGTGATGCATTGTTGACGCGCAGCAGATCGTGCAGTGCCGAAATGCCAGATCGACTCTGCAAGGGGCAAATAAATGTTTCTGTAGAAACTAGAGCCGCTCGAGAGGCTCGGTCTGAGTCTCGAGTCGAGCCTTTTCTCGGGTTTTTTCGAGTCTCGGGTTTTGAGTCTCGGAAAATGAGACTTTTTACACTGAATAATCTGGCATTTTTGAATAGAAAAAGGTTCTTGAGAATTTTTTTATATTTTTTTTAAGAAGGCAGCAATAATTTTAAAATAAATGTATTTTATACAAGACAATTCTTCAAAATTTTTTGCAAAAAATGAACAAGGTGGGACCTGGGATCCGCCGCACCTTCTAATTTTTCTAAAATCTTAAACAAGTTTCCTAATTTTTTCCCCGTGAGTACCACTTTATTCATTGAAATTTCTGGCCAATTTTCTTAAGAAAATGACCTAAATTTTCAAAATTTACCTGGCATCCAAAAAAGAGAGAGTGAAAAATTCTTCATAAAACTTATCTATAATAAAAAAGACATCACTTTTTTAAATATAAATGGCATAAATTGTATAAATTTAAAATGAAAAATCAACTGGCAAAATTATCGGGGCCATTGACAACCTTTATTCAATGTTGGCAAACAGGGGCGTATTTTTGGCCAAAATTCAAATGTCTAATACCCACTAAAAACAGATGGACCCTTATAAATATGATCCTTACTTACCATAATTATCAAGCAAAAATAAATGCACAGTTTGTTGAAAAGTTTGTTGAAAAAATTGAAAAACTTTATAATTTTTCGATTTTACTAAAAATTTTGCGAAAAATACCAAGTTGCTAAAACCCCGAAAGAGTTTTTACAAAAACTTTGGAAAGTCTCGGGTCAAGTCTCGGTCTCGTTTCTTGAGTATCGGGAAAATTTGGGCACTAGTAGAAAGATACTAATGAGCAGTCGTTTTTTTAACATTTATTTTGTTGCTTGTTCAAAGTGTTTTTCAAATTTATTATTTTACTATGGAAATTTAGCCCTGTTCTTGAATAACTCACAATACCGCGGAAGTGGATGCTCTGTAGACGCGTCAAATTGTCCGCAACCTCCTGCAACATGTCGGACCCCACAAACATTTCGAGGCGCAAATGACGCAAATTGCGCAACTTTGCCCAAGGCGTATGATTCTCCACAAATGCATTGTGTGCCTTGAGGCCTAACTCGCGCAAGTACGGACCGCATCGATTGATCAGCGCTCGGTACTTGGTCAGCTGAAAATTGGTGGTGGTGTCGGTAAAACATCCGAGGATGAACAAGCCAGCAGATTGAGGAAAATAAACTCAATTTATTTTATATTAAACTTTATATAAAAAAATGAAAATAATTTTTATCCGCTAAGAGAATAAAGGAGTTCTGATGTGACTAGTAGGGTCAATTTTTATAAGCGCAAAAATTTCTCAAATATCCACCAAAAAGTGCTAAAATATGCGCAAAATATGCTGAAATTTTCCAAAAATATGCACCAAATGTGCGCAAATTTTTTGCAAAATATGACCTAAAAATGCAAAAATTTTATCAAAAAAGCAATTCTTTATTATTTAAAGTGGATTTTTGCGTATTTAACGCATGTTCAAGACAAAAAAAAGTTTCAAAAAAATCAATTTTCTTCACCCTTCCCTCCAAATAATTTTTTCATTTTTTTCCAATTTTGATTATTGAATTAAAGTGGGACTTTATCAATTTTCTTAGTACCAATATTTTCGCCATTTAAGGTTTATTTTCAAAAAATTGGTCCAAAAATTAGAATATGCCCGAAAATGCAAAATATGCACAAAAAGTCGAAAATATGCAAAAATATGCAGTTAGAAATCCATGCTAGAGCGTTCAAACCATGTTAAAAATGTGTTTTACGTGATTTTCAGGCCGTTAAATATGCATTTGCATATAAAAATTGACTCAGTGACTAGTAACAAAAAAATAAGGGCTTAGAAAGCTTGCGAAGGCATTAAAATCGAATTTTTTAGATTAAATCGGCTAACCGCCTTTTCTCCTTGCTGTACCAGCTCCTCCTGTCTGTCCAACTTCAGCATTCTAAACTCGGTCCAGGCTAGTTTCGCAACTTTGCGCCAACGATTGCACACTCGCTCCAGACGAACACGCTCATCGGGCGAAATAAAGGCGAAAATATGGGCCTAAAATTAGTGAATTTGGCCCAAACTTATTAAACATAGAAAATTCTATAGGAAAAATACAAATCCTTAATTTAATTGTGTTCAAAATATGTAACTAAAACATTAAGATTCTGATAAATACCAAAAATCCTTACCAATGATTCAGGCGCCAATTCGTTTATAGAAGTAGATGAGACCAACATTTTTTAATATTACAAACTTTTTGTTTAATTGTATAGTATTACATCAAAGAAAAATGATTTATTTTAGATACAAATTTATTACAGATTGAACCTATTAAAAAAAGTTTGCAAAAAGGTGCATGCAAAAAATTTTAATACAATCATCTAAAAGTGCCTTCTCTGGGATAAATTTTGATGTGAATTCAATTTTTTACGTAATGTATCATCTGGTGTCACTTTTTGATAGCTTACATCAGAAAAATTTTTGGCTCTCAATTTTAGCATAAATTTTAGAGTGGAAAGTTGTGATGCTTGTGGGTCTACGTGTGGTATCCCGGTTTTGCATATCTCATGATAGCCGAGGCAGATCATTCCCCCCCCCCGGTCGTTTCCCCCCGCGGCACAAAAATAATTATAACTTTTT